>VYZS01106358.1:16404-27609 GCA_013400695.1 Neodrepanis coruscans | reverse complement strand
CTTTTAATCTGACTTTAAAGCTGCCTTTCAGCAGCTGGAAACAATAATGTGCGTCGCTGAATATAAGAACTTTATAATAAGTTTATGGCCAAAACTATCAAAATACAGGGTAGCTTAGTGTCTTAGGTATGTATATAACTAAAAAAAAAAAAATCTTAATTTTTGTTGGCATCGATCGTCACAAAAACGTTGTCTTTCAACTGGATTTAACTTTGCTCTGATTGTGTTTTTTCCCCAGACAGTTCTGCTTTTATAACACAAGATAAACATGCGATTCTTCACAGATTAATGAAAACTGTGACCATGATGTGCTGTTAGAGCTTTAAAAATTTATTTAAGAAATAGTATTGTCATTTGGCAAATAACTGTTGTGTACTAAAAGCTGCTCTTTTGTATGTGCCTTATGTAACATTGCAGTTAATAACATTTAGTCTTATCAGTTGCTAAATGACTTTATCTCAACTACAAAAGCCTGATTACAGAGATGAGGCAGTCTTGCTGGAGTGCCAGATTGTTAAATAATTACAGGTTGCCAAAAGAAAATGAACTTTTTTGGCTCGTAATGATGTGCAAATTACTCTCACAGATGTATTGTATGTATTGGAGAAATACTCACAAGCACAGGGTTGTCTCCTTACAAACATTTCTTTGCCTTTGTCCATAAATCGGTTGTGACACCATTAGAATGAATATATAAACACATAGTTACTAGATAGCTATTGAAATTAATTTTATTAACAAAATTCTTATTTAAGCTATTTTTAAGTTACTAGTTTTTATGCTAATTAGCTGTTTAAGCTATACTGTACCCCACAGATGAGAAGAGCATCTGTGGTTGTTCCTTACCCATCTCCCAGATGTCACCGTGCTTGTGACTGTAGTGTAGGGAAAAGAAGGCTTGGGATGGAGTACCCTGAATTGTGACCCTGGTGGGCCTGTGCAGATAAACTGCTGAGGAGGGGAAGCAAAGGTCTGTTTGTTTTGTACATGGGCTTTCTTGTGAACTACTGTTACAAAACTGGGAGACGTAGGAATTAAACACTGACATGTCAGTTAAGCAGTATTTCTTTATTCTGTTTTTTACTCTTGAAAAAGAATTTTCTGTGATGTGGAAGTTAAGAGGAGCTACCTGTGGGTGAAGAAGTCGGAGTAAACTTTCAGTGAGAAGATGATTCCTTAAAGTATGTTCAGGACGGTAACTGGAGTTGGCCCAGGCTCGAGTGTGTGTTGCCCAGAAGCTGCACTTTTCTCTCCGAGTGCTGCTGGAGCCCGAGAGGAAGCGCTGGGTTTCCTGTGCAAAACTTGCTCCCTTGCCCTGGAGTGTCTTGCTTTGGATTTCTCAGCCTGGTTGGGAATTTAGTACAAAGAGCCATTCTTGTGAATCATGTTTTCTTTGCAATTTTACATTCCAGCTCCTAATGGCAAGAACATTACTTGAGTTCACATAACTTTGTAAAAACGGCCAGTTCAGATTCTTAGGGGGGGGCTTGAATGCTCCAGTTCCATTCCGTTAGAGGTTATTCTAAAAACACGACCCTTAGTACACCTATAATATGCATTATAAGTAGTGAGATCTAACAATTAATATCCCTGAATTTAAAAGTTTTTCAAAGGTAAATATTTAATGTTGTGAAAGAAAGACATTTTCAGTTGTCGAGCTTACAGCTAACAATGTATCTTCAGAGTATTGTGTATTGAGTATTGGTCCCATCTCTTGCATTATTATCTTCTCAGCATTATTTGTATGATCACAAATGAAAGTAACATTTTTGGAATACTATTTTGAATGTTTGAATGTGCTATATAGTGTTTTGGATACATCAGGTGTGTTGTGTGTGTGTTTCAGGCAGGATGCGCAGCAACATACACTCAGCTTGAACTATTCCCTTCCTCTCTGAAAGGACTGAGTTACTTGGGGTTCTTTTATTTCTGACTGAATTTTCCTGAAAACTTGAAGCATTTTTGGTGTTTGCACTGTGGGAGAGATGGTTCAGCCATTCCAGGAGATGATGAGCAGCCTCTTTGCAGCGGTCCATTTCCTCACAGGCATGCTGTGCTCTGCTAACATCATCCCCAATCCCTTTCCCTGAGCTCCAGTGCAGGAAATGCCTGGTGAATCACTGGAGCTGGGTGGGGGCACAGCAGGGCCTGCGCTTGGAACCCCGCAGGAATGCCAGGTATCGGCAGCTGAGGGATTCCAAGACACCTCTGAAGTTACCAGTCTTTGCTCTGCCAGTTCCTGAGGTGAGGGGCAAACAGGGCCCCCTGTTCAGCCCAGGGCTGGTGTGCTGAAGGGGGGTGCAAGGCTGAGTGTGGCTTCTCAGGTCCAGAGCAGGGTGGTCTGAGGGATGCATCCCCATTCTGGAGTTGAGAAGCTGTCCCAGCTGCTGTAGAGCCCCGGATCCAAGGTCTGCACAGTCTTTGCCCTTGCTCCTGCTTCTTCCCCACGGTAATACAAATACCCCCTGGAGCTCACCCAGTGTTCAGAACCAAACTTGTGCTTTTTACAATCCAATTTTTTTTTCTAAATGGTCCTCCTTTGTAAGCTATGTAGTAAAAATGTGAGATGTGATGGATGGGGAGTGGTTGCATTAAGGTGCATACCAAATGTTTAATAGTGGTTCTGTTGAGTTAGACTGAAAATTCTTAGTCTTTAAAATTAAAGTTTTACCTTTGTCCCACAAACTGTTTTGAAACTAAGATAATTTCCTTTTCTGAATTTAATTTTTGTTCATTTAGGGTTATCCATGGCTAAATAAATTTTTCATTTACAATGCTATTATTACAGTTTTTCTTCAAGTTCTTACAGCCAGCAGATCAGAAAACATAACTTTTATTTAGTGTTGTAGGACAGACCTGTTCTAATTTTGTTGGGGGTTTGAACTGCTGTTGGATAGAATAAAAAGAATATAGTTCCATTTTCAAGTTGCAAAAACACATTTAGTATGTGCAATTTAGCAGCTGTTGCAAACACTCGGGGGCATTTTCTTCAGCATTTGGAAATTCCCTGTAGAAGTGAGACAGGAGACATTCATTTAGCGTTTCAAGCTTGAAAAATAATTTAACCTTTCCTTAAATTGTGTTTTGAAGTTTGGGATTAACTCTGTGCCTTGCTGCACAGATGGCTACGTTTTACATATTCCTTTGTCTAGGAAAAAAGGAGACCACATGGTCAGTTAATGGCTTTAAACACTCTTAGTCCTCATTTTACATCATCTTAATGGGACCTCAGAGATTCTGGGAAGATACTCAGAAAATTGTTGTTTATGGTGTAAGACTTGTAAAATGTGTTGTATTCTGTGTCCTGGAACTCATGAGCTATTTTTGCTCCTGCTTATTATTCCCGGTTAATGAATTTTACAGCTTCATCCCTTATGATTTAACATTCATAATTCTGTTATGGAAAAAATGAAAACTAAGATCACTCATGTATAGGAAATCCTACTTTATTACTGGAATGTGAGGGCTCTTATTTTGCAGTCTTTTAATAGGCACAATTATCAATGAGGTGTATTTTTAAGAAGTAGAGTCCTTATCGAGTCACTGAAGTAATTATAAGATAAGTAACATTTTTAGTCTTTCAGAGTGCTTTCTAAGCTTTTTTTGTTAGCCACTTTTGGGAAATACTGTAGTGAACCATGGACTACACAAATCAAATGTGATGCTGGGATAAATGATCGAAAATCCATTAAGTCAGTGGTGTGTCACCAGAGCAGACAACCATAGCGCATAAAACCAGTCCTTAATTGGCTATTTTGTTCTTTATAATGATTTTTTTTTCCAAGTAGGTTTTAAAATAATTTCAGCTAAAGGATTGCTAGATTAACATAGAATCATAGAATGTTTGGGTTGGAAGGGACCTTAAAGATCACCTAGTTCCACCCCCCAGCCATGGGGGCACATTTTCCACTAGATAAACATAGTTTGTGTAAATCTGCAGGTGGCACACAAAAGAAATCTTGTTGAAAACCATTGAGTGCTGTACAGTGTTGAGCACTTGTAAGAAATCTCTCAAGTTTATAAAAGGTTATCACTGCAATATAGGCATGTGACTCTTTTTCCTCCATTTGAAGGTACTCGTAAGGTTTTTAAGACTACTACTGTTCTATCATGTAAAGAGGAAGTTTCCTGTAGTCTTTTAAGCTCTTACCCTTTTTGGACCAGCATGTGTAACAAAATCCATCTGGCTGAAGTTCTTGAAGATAACTGTAACTGATAAAAGACCTTTTGGCTTTATTCTGCTCTCTGTAGGCAAAAAGATTTCTATTGCAAACTCTGCTATCACAGACGTCATTCTTGCTATTATTAGATGGAAATTTTATGAAGTTCCTGTAATTCTATGTGAGTTTTGTTGACCAGGATGGGATATAGGGTTGATATGGTTTGAGATGCTGTAGATCACTGTGTTTGAGTCTCTAGTCTTAAGTGCTATCAGCCAGGCATTTCTCACAGATACTTAATTCACTTGTATTAAATTTAACTTAAGAACATCTGCAGATGTTGTTTATATATTTTGGGGGTGTTTGTATATATACATATGAGAACATGCACCCTGCCTTCCAGTCATCCAAATCCTCCTCCCTTAGTTTATTCATGGAGGAAAAGGTTACATTTCCTCCAGATTTTTGCAAGTGTTTTGTTTAGTTTTTTGCTTCCAATGAACTTCCTAGAAAGAAAGGCTAAGAGAGTGTTGCAGGAAAAGCACTGTTGGCTGAGAAGTTTGGGTACCCTTCAGTACCATTTCCAGTTCTAAGATGCAGAAGGAGCTGGTATGTAAAGGTCAGAAGTTTGTCAGTGTAGTTCACAAAACATGATGGATGTTGTGTTATAACCACAGTAGAAACTCATTGTCTTGTTTGAAATCTGGAAATGTAGTAACTTCTTATGCTGCAACTTGGTAAGACTGAAGCATGATTTCTGATTATTAATTTAAAACTCCCAGACAAGAAAGCTCAGTCTGAAAATTTGCAGCCCCTTGTTACGGGTGAAATATATAGAATTCTGCCTCGGCTTCTATTGATTATCGTAATTGCTTCAAATTATCATGTTTTTCCCAATATCATGATGATATTTGACTGTTCGATAGAATGCATGACTTATGTTAATAAATAAAACATTGTCTGTAAAGGGAGATGCTGAAAAATTAACTCTTTGTTTTCTCTCTTCTATTTTTCCAGCGGAACCCCTGCCTTTAATGGACTTGTGCCGAAGATCAATTCGTTTTGCTCTTGGCAGAGACCGCCTGCATGACATAGAAATTCTACCTTTGCCTCTGTCTCTGAAAAATTATTTACAGTACCAATAAGATGTCTAGAACCCTTTGGCCTCACATGGGACTACATCAATGCAAATGGCAGAAAATTGTTTACAGCAAAATATAAATCTTTGTGATGGACACTTAAGTGTTATTTAATTTTTAATATATATTTTTTTCTGAATCAGTGAAAGCAGATCACTGTGGGGGACTACTAAAGAATGTGAAAACATTGATTTGATTGAGATTCATGTGCTATCTGTTGCCTGTTGTGTTTACAGTCCTTAAGGTGATTATTCTCATCTCTCATACATTGGTTTATCTTTGTTGCCTCTGGTAAATGCCAATAGAAAATCTGACCTGCAAGATCCACTGTCCTGCAGGACAAAGCATTCTTCAATATCATGATTTTTTTTTTCTTTCTGTCTCCTACACCTTACCCCAATAAACAAACAAAAAAAAAATCAGCAAAATAAAATTCTTGACAGGAACTTTTGAAAAATATTTAAACCTTGTCTTTGGTAAGCAGAGTTGTTGGGAGTTTTGAGTGTTTAGCACTCAGCATAATTAGGTAAATATTTAAAAGCTCCAACATTTGAAAAAAGCAGATTATTGTCTAGATGAAGAGTATGTGTTTTGAAAACATGAGAGGAAAATAACCGGTATATGTGTCTGATCAGATTTTGGACTTGGTAACAGTAAGGCACAGTTCGTTGTTTTCAAGACCAAATCTAGTCCCTCCAAAATTCTGCAGTTTAAAACAAAGTGTTCACTATCCCAAGAATTTAGAATATTCATATTTTAGAAAGCTTGTCACTTTTTTATTTGAACAAATTTATAATTTTTACGTGGTATGAACTCTAAGTACTTTGTTTTCTTTTTAATGTATGTGTGGTTATAATGTTTATTTATCTGTTTAGCGTCTGTGGAGTTCTCATTTAACTGTTTCTCATCTTGGGGTGACTGATTTTGTGTTTTTCCCCAGCTCCATCTGAAATGTATCAATTTTTCAGGCTCATCCCGTTTTTTAAGATGCTGCTTTCTATTTGCGTTTCTTACATGTTTCAGATTACCTGCCTGATCAGTTATCTAGTTTTTAAACTGGAAGTTGTTGTTATGGCAGAATGTCAGATGTTTAGACTGAGCTGCCTTCAGCATATTTTAATGTGAATTTACTGATGAATGAGGAGAAAATTTCTAATAAAGTCTACTGTCCAAAGTCAAACTCCTATCTCCTTTGATGAAGTGTTAAATAACATAGTTCAGTTCCTCCTGCAGCTTTGCAAATGTTTCTGTTCAGCACTTCTTTGGGATCACTGCTTTGGGTTCGTGTGGGAGACACATCTCAGGCAACATTATGTCCTGTTGCTGATTTATCCCACTCGGTCTGAATGTTGCTGTATTCTTGCTTTTAACACTGTTCTGGTCAGATTCCTCTAAACAAAATCTCAGTTTTGTGCCAAGCTGCCTTTTGGGACTCTCTGCTTTTGAGGTATGTTGAGCTTGAGTGCTGTGCACTGATGATACAGGTGAAACCACTGATGGTTGCTCTGCTCTCAGACACCCCTGTAACAGAGTTACAGTTCCAGTTGGAAAAGAGAAATGTGAGATAAACAGGATACAACAACATGAGCAGGAGTGGAAGCAACAAGGACAAAGTAACCCAGGGATGTCAAAAATTAAATAAGTAATATTTGCTTGTCTGGGCTTAGCTGTATAAGTTGATGCTGGCTTCAGCATCAAATTACTTTTGGACTGACTTTCACTTAAGGTGAGGGTACATACTGCATTTCTTACCTTAATCTTGCAAAGAAGAAGAAACTACAGCTGTGATCCACACTGTGTAATTTTGGCACTTGCTTTATTTAATTTCAACCTTTTGTCTCAATAGGTACATAGGAAGAAGGGAACTATAAAGGTGTAGTAGCTTACACGAAAGAGAAAATATAGCTGTGTAAAGTGATCTGTCATAAGTAAGGTGAGCAGCTGTTCAGGAATGGCATAGCAATCCTGTTAGACCTTATTTTTCCACCACTGAAGTCCATTTTAGGTAAGCATTTCCTAAAATTGGTGTTTTACTGTATGTAACTAGACTTCATGTTCCTTTGAATAACTGCAGCAATACAACTGTTCGGTGTTGTCTTTTCCATTCTTTCACTTGTCCCAGGCCAACAGCTTTTTAATGTTGCAGTAAAGTGGGGATTGATATAATAAATTAATGTGCCTCTGTATGTTAATTAACATAATTATTTTATACTTGCAGTGGAATTTTAGTTGGTGCCCCTTTGGTGATGGTTCCTCTAAACTAAAACATCCTTATTTTAACTTTCAAATATTTTTTCTAACACTTATATATCTTCCAGGAGTGCTTGTTTTGCAGGAATGTTAGTTAATATTCCTTTACTCTTCCCTAATTACATGTTGGGATTCTGTGGATGGTGGATACACTCCTTTATATGGGATTAGGGCCCTGTTTTTGGAGATCAAAGTATCTTAGTCCACGGAAGTCTTGTTATGAGACTACACCATGGAGAATATTAATGATATTCCAGCATTCTTCCTAACTGTCCCTGTCCAAATAGATTCTCTTCCAAGGGGATTTACAGGGAAAACAGAGTGCCCATCTGTGTTGCTGAGGATGAGTCAAGCATTGAGGCAAAGCAAGTAGTCAGAGCCTCCTCACAAAATGTACCAAAGAGTCTCTGCTCTGTTGGTGAGCTCCAGCCTGGGTGATGTGTCCCCCACATGGATTCTCCAGGCTCACTTTACTGGAATGCAAACACTGTTCACTTTCTGCTTCAGGAATGAATTGAGTGATAATTTATAAAGTGGTGATACTTCAGCTTTTGCCCAAATCAGAGGTCAAACACTAAGTTGTTACCTTCCTTCAACCTGTGCGGTTTAAACTTCTCTATCCTGACAACCTAAATGCAGGAATATACCTACCCAGAGGTCCGCTCTCAGGAATATCTAACAGAGAGGATTGCTTACTACAAAGCGATACTGCTTTGAGACTTGCAGGGAGATCTCCCTTGTGACTGTATTTTTAATTTCCAGTCACTTTTGCCACTCATCATATGAAAAAAACATAGACAGTAGATGTGATGTTTTTCAGCCTTCATGTCCCTGAGCAAAAGGAGTACAGCTTTTCTAAACATGATCTGGAAGTGTTCCCATGGCTGGTAAACTGAGGGTAATAGAAACTCTGTAAAGCAAAACACATGAATCTTTGTTGTAGTATTTGAAGGAAAAGGGCACATGCCTGGGAGCTGCAACCAAATTGCAACCCTTGTAAAGGGTGTGTGCTAATTAGGGGGTTGCAATAGGAAATATTTCACCTACTCTTTGGCATTTGGTTCTCTAATGTGGTCCCTTCCTAGGAAGTACTGAAGGTTCAGAATCCCTTCTGTTAAAGCTTTGGTTAAGACTTGTGGAAACATGCATCATGACTTCTCTTTGTTACTTTCTCAGTATTGCTTTTCTTTATGCTTCTGCACCTCATAAAAGGGAGGGGCCTTGTTTGGTGATCACAACTCATAGGCACTATAACTTCAGTGACACTCTTAGCTAGTAGACTCACTAAAGATGTAATTTTTTAACATGTAAATTTAGAGTCAAATTTGAGAAGCCATTGTCCTTTGGTGTAGCAGCTGTCACACACATGTCCCTACTACTAGGCTGGCAAAGTTTGTGCTGGAAAGGCTTTATTTCTGCTTCACATTGAACCAATAGGGATGTATTCTGCATTCTCATCCAGAGATAATGTAGTACAATCTGTAGAGAAATTGTGAAGTGTTACTTTAGACTTCACATGTCACTTCACTTTCTGGTGTTCAAGTTTTTATATCAACAGACTAACCCAAAATGTTGCCATTGAGATAGGACCTAATTCTGCACCAGTTTCTCAGTGTTCACTTAAATCTGGGAAAAGCTGTTATAGAAGCAGATGTACAAATCATTTGAGTGTTTTTGGTAGTTATAAAAGAGCAGCAAGCCAGAAATGCTATAAAATTTCCTTCTCATCTCCATTGCAGTTGGTATTGTTAAACTATAACCATATGTTCTCATGTCAGTCAGCAGCAGTCACTGCACAGCAAGCTCTGTATCAGATCCAGCAGTGCTCATTCAGGTGCAATTCCCACTGACATCAGCGGGAGATCTGCCTGAGTCAGCACTGCTGCTTTTGGTTCCCATGTAAAGATCTCCAAACATTTCCAATACATTGTATTGAGTGATACTTTATTATATGTAAGCAATGTCAAGCAGATGGTTTCTGCAGCAGTTTTTCTAATTTGGCAAAACATGCTGGCAAGTGTAGTTAGGTGAACATTGTGAGAAAGTTGAACGAAAAAATGCGTCTAGTTGAGGCTGAGAGCAATATTCAAAGGGGAAGCTAGACTTCTTGGCTCCTTGATGGTGATTTTCAAAAGCTTTTTCATTTATAAACCTTTAGAATCTTGCAGTGTTTTTTATTTTGTATACTTAAAGGAATGCAGGACCTTTACCCATTCCTGTTTATCTTACAAAAGAATGTCTGGTGATCATGAAGTGGAAATCCTTTGTTTGCTTCAATCAAAAAGACACCAAAAAAACCTCCTTCCTCCCTGTGAAATGTTCTCTGTAGACATAGAGCCATGGGAAATATACAACACACATCAGCCTGGATGCCCCCAACCCTGCTTTTTTTTTCCTTTGAGGTAGCAACTGTCTCTTCAGAAGTGGTCTTGGTGTGTTCTGTAGGCAGTGTCTAAAATAAAAATGGTTTGAAGCATCTGTTGCAAAGCAGAACACCTTGCTGAAGTTATGTTGAAGCAAATTTGAATGTACTATGGTGGGGGCAGAGAAAAAAATCAGAGCTTAGGAGAATCATGTTTGCCTTTTTTTTCTTTTTTTTTAGCCCTGGTATAGTGTACAATAAATTCAGAGGAGAAAAAGACAAAAGTTGTTGATGCTTCCACCAAGTGTTCCAAGTGTTTAGTGTTGATGTTTAAAGTTTAAGCAATAGCATCCTTGGTACTAAACCTTTGTTGCACAGCTTTTACATCCCATTAACTGCACGTGCTCCAAAAGCCTCTGAAGGTCTCTGGGCTCTGTAGTTTTGTGAAATAGTGCTCTATTCCACATATTGTCCCGTTAGAACTTAATTCATTAACTTCTAGGCAAAGAGCACAGCTGCTTTCCTATTATTGCTGCGTCTGCAGTAACATAGGAGGGTACCCAAAGGAGCTCCCATACTTGCCAAAGACAAGGCCACTGCTTGGCAGAGCCAAGCTCAGTGTGGGGCAGTTACTGAGTGAGGCAGCAGCATCAGCATATCTGAGGCTATTTAAATTGGGAGGCATCTTTGCTAATCCTGTTTAAATAGGTGTCAGGATCAGATCTGGTGTCACTTGTGTAGCTGTGAAAATGTATAAGTTATGTAGCTTTTAATCTCTCCAGGTGACAGTAGATGTAAAAGTAGAGCTCATGTTTTTAATAAATTTAACATATCAGGGGGTACTTAACAGTTCTGGGGGGACAGCTATGTTCTTGGATGTTAATGTACTGTTTCTCTGGCTTTTGAAAGCTACAGCACAAAAGGCAGATGTCTTCAGACTTCTAAGGAAATGCAAACAAAGCACACAAATGAGCTGGTATTTCTGCCAGTCATGTACGACAAATTCTGCTGAGTTTTGAGCAGCAGTCAGGAGCCAGCATCACAGAGACACTTACCTGACATCAGAATCTTTTCAGTGTTGCCTCCATATTTATCTATTTTTTTAAGAAGAAAAAGATATTAAATCAGGTTATTCAAATTGCAAGCTTAACTTGAAAATGCAGTCTTGTAGTGAATAAAATGTTCATATCACACTTAAGACTTGATTAACAGAGACACAAATAACTGCTGCACAAATACCTGGGAAACTAGTACATGTTTTTAATGGCAAAGTGGCTCAGCCTTTTCTCATTTT
>VYZS01106349.1:11306-25188 GCA_013400695.1 Neodrepanis coruscans | reverse complement strand
TTTTATATTATTGAACCTGGGAGCTTTGCATCTTGTGTCTACAAAGCAGGGTATGAATCAACAAAACCAGAGTTTATTTTACTCTTTTCTTTTCTCTAGCCCAGATGGTTTGTGGCAATAGAATAGTAATGACAGTAGGATGGTAATTTCATCTAGAGTTTTACAAGCAAGAGGAGGGGCCAAGAAGGAAACCAGGTACGAAGGTTGCCAAATATATCTTCCATTTATCATCCCAGTTAACAGGGGCTAAATTATTTCTGAGTGGCACTTTGAAAAGGGAGGGGACAAAAGAAGCATGCACGAATATGTACAAACATGTATCTGATGCTACAGAGGTGTCTCTGAGGAGTGGCTTGTTTGGTAAACTAAAGTATAGTCCTTCCTGCACTTAGTCATACTGGAATTCTGGTCATGTTGTTGGAGCTCAAGGAATTGGATACATACCCAGATGGGAACAGGCTCTGGTCTACTGGTAATATAAAAAATGGACCTTTCTTATAGGAGCTAGAAATGAGGGGAATGTTTTTGTCCAAACAGAGAGCTCTCACATGGGGCCTCATCAATGTTTTGGTCCTGGACAGTGTGCACTATGCTCTTTTTGCAAAGTAAAGAGATTATAGTAATGTAAATATCAAATACCCCCAGAATTCATCAAGAAGAGTGGGGAGATTCATCTTTCGCTTTGCCATTTTCATGTAATTTCAAAGTAACTTTTGCTTTGGGCTATGATAAAGAATGGAGTTATGCTGATACAACCAGTTCAGTATGTGGCCCATCATATGCACTCTGTGAAGGTGTTTACAGTGCTGTTCTGAAAAGAGCTATAAGTAGATAAAGCATCCGGTGAATGCAAAACAATGTGCTTGAGTAATTTATACTAGACTATTTTATAGTATGATATTTCTCAGGTGCAGATTCACATTTGCTTGTCTAACCATTGCCATTACTATTATTATTATTATTATTTAGTAATTATAATTTACTTGTACAAATTAGAGGAAAGATTAAATGACATATAAAAAGCATACTGACCGGAACTAAATAGAAAATTCCAAGGAGGAGTCCTTAAAATAAAGCGATTGTATAATACTTAATTGTATAATATAAATTGTAATTTCCCAAAAGACATTGTATTAATCTTATGGTGGTTAGCTATTACATTTGGTCCATTTATAATCACTTTGAGCTACTTAAATACAAATTTAAAAAAGGATCAAACTTGTTTCCCACTAATATGCCTAGTGCTTTCCCCATAGCTTATTCATCTTCAAAGCTCTTCACCAACATTAGCTAATTATTTCTTTTTTCTAATTAGTAGAAATTGACTATGGTCAAAAGGGCCATTCAGCAAATTAGCATGATTCTACCTTCAAATCTCTGAGCTTCTGACCCAGAGCTTTCAAATGGTTGATGAAGATATCATACAGTGGCTATGCTGAGCCCATAGTCAAGGCAGCCAACTGGAGAAAAAGAAAGAGAGAGAAAAAAAGTGTATCAAATCTTCTCATTCACAGCTTTCCCTGGAGGCAGCAGCATGGAGAATGCAGGGCCAGACCCAGGATTGCCTGGGCCAGGGGGATACCTTGCCCTTATTCTGAAGGCTTAAAGGCATGTGGCATTTGTGGTGGCCACCTGCTCAGAGGCTGCTCCTGCTCTTGGCTGCTGGATGTGGCAAAGGTCATTTGGTGCTACTTGAGTGGGGGCCCTGCATGTGTCCTGGCTGCTGGGAAAGCAAGCCAACTGCTTTGCCCAATTGTTAGCTTTGCTCCGGGGAATGTATTCTGTCCATTTTGAGTTGTAAGATGGCAAACTAAGGTAATACACAGCAAAATGGATTTAGGAACGGATTTGGGGGTTTTTAAGCCCTGTTTGCATTCAAACTGACTTCTCAAAACAGTGTATCTTCTGAGTCTTGCATAGCTCTGTCACTCTCCAGGAGCTGCACTGCTCACTTTTTAAGAATTCATATGCATCCATAACTCTATAGCTGTAATCTATAGGTAGTAGAAAAATCTCTAGAAATACGAACAAGCTCACCTTCCCCTTATGCTATGTATTTCTTTACTCATTCCTTAAAAACGGCAGCTAAGTGACAAAGAACTCACTGAGCAGTAGCTTGGTTTGGCTCTTGGAGAACAGCTGTGAGTGTGAGACTTGTTTATGTTTCAGGAACTGTGAATGTTTTAACCCTGAACAACAGTGTGTGCTCCGGGAGATTAATATCTGCATTACATGGACTTGCTGAGAATAAATTAACTCTTGATGACACGATTACTGTCTTAGCAGTGTTCACTGCATACAATTGCATGGTGTCAAAGATATTAATGTGTTTTTGTGAAGAATTTAGGAAACAATTTATTTATATGACTGTGCTTCATTCCATATCACACCAGGACATCAATTAGCTACTATCGCCTGTAAAAGAAATGTAAATCATGTGTCTCATTGGTTACGAGGATAATACTGGGCCAATAATTCACAAAGAATAATTCATTCCATGAATTGTGCCTCATTCTGTGCCCATGAATTGTTCACAAACAGATACAACTTTTTCAACTTTTCATTTTTCAAATTATTATAATGGATTCTTTTTGGTTACAGTTCACTCATGGAGGTTTTGAATATTGAGGACTTGAAGTCTGGGATGATTTTGTTTGGTCACACAGTAAAATATATTTCTTTCTTGACTGAATCAGTACAATTTTTGGAATCAGTTGATGTGAAGACTTGTGAGACGTAACGCAAATATACTTCACAAATATTTTTAAAATAGGGTGCTTGGAAAAAAAATTCTTTTGCTACTGTCCAGAAATATATAAAAATGTGAACCTCCAGAATGGTGAAAACCAGAGTAAGCTTTAAAAAGGATATATTTGGAGATTGGAAAGAAAACATACTCTGGGAAATGATATATAAAAATAAAATCACTCTCTCACCCAGTGCAGTTTCTAAAATTAGGGAGCAAAATTGATTGCCTTAGAAGATCATTAACTCTAACCACTTTTAAAAGAAAAATGACATGAAAAGCCAACAAAGAAACAAAAAAGAAACCAGAGAAAAACCAAAACACCAAACCCAAGAAATTTGTGGACTTTAGTTCCTATTTGTTTTTGTAGAATCTTTGCCTTTCACAGAAAAAAAGATTTGAAATGTTTGACATTCATGTTATTGAGAGTTATGTTTTTGTTGGCAGCATAAGAACAAGGAGAAAAAGCTGAATTTTCTAGCAAGTGCTGTTTTTTTGAATATATCCTGGCTTCGTGTAAGCAAAATGGCAAAAATATATCATAAAAAATTAGGTACAACTTTAATTTTCAAGATACAGCTTAAAATAATCTTACTGACTCAAATTTTTTTTTTTTTTTTTTTTTTTTTTTTTTTTTTTTTTCTTTTGGTTTTTTGATAAATTTAACACAATTTTTATTTTGTTGGTTTTTTTAANGTCGCCACTTTTTTTTTTTTTTTTTTTTTTTGCCTGTAGGTTTTGGCATAAATTACAGACAATTTTAATCATGCTGGTTTTTGAACCTACCTCCAGTGCAGCACATGTGTTGGAAGTGAGGTTTTCCATGATATATCATGTGTGTTGAATATTGAATGGAAGGGCTCAACCTAATTTTTCTTCCTTTAGTGAAAATACATAAGATTTTTGGTTTTTTGTTTTGGTTTATTTTGTTTTGGTTTTGATTCACACAGATACCCAAAGCCTTTTTTCTCTAAACAGCCTACTGAGAGTCTGAAATCCATCCTCTTCTCTCATATTGCCAGGCATGCCTTTCCCATGCTACTACGTTAAGAAACTTTTATTGCACTGAGGAGCATATAAAGTTCACTGGTTTGCCATGACCTTTTCTCCTTTAAATTGTTTCATCATTGTGACCAATATGGACCAAAGAGAAGACGTAAAGATGTTAGGGACGTTTATTTCTGAAGAGGTTAAGCAACTTTTGCTATGCCTTTTTTACATTCTTCCAGACCTTCTAAAATGAGACCGTAACATGACAGCAATGGCCTCTTTAATTACATTTTGTTGTCAGAGGAAGCATGCCTTAAAAGAACAGTAACCCAACACTCCTATAGTTGAGGATTCTAATAATCTCAACCAGGTTCACAACATTTGGAAAACCCCAAACCTTCTGTCAACTGATTGAAGCAAATTTTACGCGTGCAAGAAATACAGACATCTGGCGCAAGGTTCTGTGTTACGGGGCTTGGGCAAAAGGATCTCATTTCAGTTTGACAGCATTTCATGAGCATTTGGACAGATTTCATGATGGCAATGGCTTATCAAAAAACCAAAAGCTAAAGAGCAATACAATCCTGCTGTGCTTGCTCTCAGTAATGTTCATCTCCATCATAAATGTAAATCAGGTACTGAATATTGCCAGTCTAGAACTGAAATCTTAGTAACAGATGAAGATTTAAAAAAATATAGATACCAGTGGAACTGAGGGTGAGTAACACTTCATCTCCTTTCTGACCTTGTTTGTTGGCCCCTGAACCTAATTGTTTTGTTTCTGTCAGAACTGCATGTAGCTTTGTTCAAAGCAAAAGAGAAAACTGCTCCTGTGTGACTCCATTTTATATTTGTATAAGTTTTGTCATGATTTTAGCAGAGATTGCCAGAGAAAAAAAAAATCAGGCTTTCAGTGGACTGCTACAATGATACAGGATATATGGACTTAAATCCCAACAAAGGTGGGCAAAGGGTAATGCCTTGAACTTATCAAGAGAATATAATGTGTAGGAAATGCCAGTGAAGGGCATGTGCATTTACCCCATATAGAAAAGCCTGTTGTCTGTATGTATTCTATGGTTCCTGTAGTATGCCTATTACTTAGGTGGGTGAACATGCTGGCCTTTCCTTGCAAGATGAATGGCCTTCACTCAGTACTGTTTGGGGAGCAGGGGAGCCTGTTGTGGCATTTGCAAAAAAAAAAAAAAAAAAGAAAAAGGACGGGGTTGTAACTGCTTGCCTCACTCTTGGAGGACACACCCTGTGTGTCCTGCCTTCTGTACCTGTAGAACAAACATGAATACAGTCTGTACCAAAATTAAGGTCCTAGGAGCTAAACGTCTAGGCTCTTACTCAGGGCTTAAGAACAATCAAAAATTAAATTGGTCCCAGAGCAGTTTTCATAGTTTGCATTGACCTGAACTCTGTGCATTTTGGGAAAGGCTTGCAGAGCCTCTACAAATATCAATGTAATTCACATCAACAGTGCTCATATTTTAGGCATCTACCGTTGACTCTGATTGGCATGATCCTAGATGATCTCTGTGACCTAAAGCAGAATAGTCTGTTGGCATGGTGTGAGGATTGTATCTTTC
This sequence comes from Neodrepanis coruscans, assembly GCA_013400695.1. NCBI lineage: Eukaryota > Metazoa > Chordata > Aves > Passeriformes > Philepittidae > Neodrepanis > Neodrepanis coruscans. Next base: position 19,857 of record VYZS01106349.1, on the reverse strand, counting down.
GTATCTGAAAAGTGACTACAGATGAAGCAGAGTAGATGTTGTGCAACTGTCCCCATGGTCTTCAGGTACTCCTAGGGAGCATAAATTATGGTCTATAGTGATTCCTGAAGCAGACACGCTTAAGAAGTATATAGAAAATGTTAAGATCTGAGTGCATTTATCCAAAGGGAATGATGACAAAAGCCCTGTGGAGGTATTTATGCAGTAAAAAGCACTGGAAACATCAGTACATTTGGCCATAGTATTACGCTGGGTAAAAGCGCTGGATAGGGTGAGGCATTAACATTGCTCCCATAGGATCTCCTGGCCATAGTGAGAAGATAGAGAAGAAAAAAGAGGCTGTTGGTATTGTCATCTGAAAAGCTGACAGCTGTCTTCATAAAGAAAAAATGAATTAAAAAAAAGAAAAAATAAGGTGAGGTAAGAACTGTAACAGTATTGAGATAAAGAGGCTATTTTGCTGACATGAAGTATGCTCTGTGTTTGGGAGGGTGAAAGAGGGGCTCTTGTGGCACAGTGATATGTGGGACCCGCAGGGAGGAGGATGGCTCACAGCAGTGTGAACATTCCTGATGAGCTCAGCCTCGGGTGCGTCTTGGTGACCGGCACAGTGGTGTCCTGTTGAGCACTGCACAGCAGTAGGTTGTCAGGGCAGCTTTGCCAGTGGGAGCCAGACCATTCCAGCTGGCTTTGAGGGACCACAAATTCTTGCTATGTCACAGCAAGGGAGCCTTCAGACAGGTTTGTTTTTCCTTTGTGGGCCCTTCTTCACTGCAGGCTGCCCCATCTGAGGCTCTTTGTTTGGGGACTGTGGTCCTGAGGCTCATTCAGTAAATCTGGAGGAGAAAAAAGCTGTGGCTCCCTGAACTCAGCTCTAGTCTGGGTTACTCAGGCTGAGAATCTTCAACACGCTGTTTCTTCAACATGTGCCTCTTACTATTGTCTTCTCCACATTCTTGCCAAGACAATTTGTTTCTATCATGTGACCCAAGCACAAATTTTTACCAGACAACACAGACAAACGCATCCACTGTACAGTTCTGAAACTTTTCTGTCATGAGATATCTGAGGTCCCCTCCAGAGGATTCAAATCCTCTGCACCTCGCAAGCATGAATTTTGCACTTGAAAAAAATGACTAAATATATGTGTGTGTGTGTGTATATATACTTGACTATATTTAACAGTTGAAAAATTTGATTAGGAGGGATTTCATAAATGATCACAAGACATTTTCCTAAACTTGGATTTGCAGATGCCCAGACTTCAGCAGCGCGGAAGGAGGAATGTTTGGGAGGAATGTTATATTGCAAGTCAGTGGCTGCAGTTTCTCATTTTAGTCTTTTCTGCATTAGGTACTGGAGGGAACAGAAGCTAAAATGGATGAGTAAGTAAAATTTTGAGGTCTGACTGGTTGGACAAGAGAGTCACATTCTTGGAGCAATAAATAGCTCCTTACAGATCATGATGTGCTAGCAGTCTTAGGGAAGCAACAACATGGGATTGGCCCAAGTTAATGATATATATTAAAGGTGATTATGCAGATATCAAGGACATGTTTAGTAAAGCATCTATTGTCTGCATCTATCACCACAACATTCTGGTAAGTGTTGGGAAACATGGAAAGTGTGAAGTAGGAGGAGGAAAACTTGCTCTGCATTTGTTGACTACTCGTTGACAGCAACTAAGACATTTGCAGAATACTTTAAACATTTTTAATTAATTGTTGGGATTGTTTATGCACAACCTATAAAACCCATTCTGATCATGCTTCTGGCTACCAGAGCAGGGAAGGATATTTGTGCATGGGAAGAATAAGGAGCCAAGACGCTTAGCAGTAAAGCCTGATCCTGAAATAATTTAGGCTAAAGGATGATCTTTGAAAAGGAAACAGAGATGGTGTCAGGAGAACAGCAGATGTCTTGGAATAAGGCACCTATGGTACCATCTCTAGGGTGCAAATCTGTGTCCTGATGAACATGTGACACCCACCGTGGGTCTGTACCCACAGCTCAGCTGGATCCAGGCCAAAGCACTGCAGAAGATGGAGTGTTTCCTTTCATATGCAGGCCTGGGATAATATCTTCAGTTCGGGTCTGATGCTAACTTTGCTAAAGTTTGTGGAATGAAGCCGATCAGCCATGTATCAATGGCTTTAATGACTATTTATTTTTCTAACATTTGTATTGTAATTAAGCTGCCATTTTTTTTTAACACAAAATCTCCTCCCACCCCCAGATTGCCATCAATCCTTCCAACAGGAGTGTGCTACAGTTTAATGTAAATTGGGACAAGGAGTGGGTGTGGAACCATGCCAACACAAATGCTCATTTTTACAAGCATAGTCCTGAATGGAGGATGAAGCAGTTTTGTGAGTTCTGAGTACTCCACTGCCACTTAGGTTACATTTTGAGCAGTTTCAGTTGCACTTTGTTTCTCTCTTGTAAATCAAACAGACTGTTTTGCTGTTGGTGTGTTGAGTGCTAGAACAAGCACAAACAAGAGCTTCTCTACTGCTTATTAAACTGTATTTCAGTCCTGAAAAGGTGGCAGTTGTGTCATGATTTACAGCTCCTATTTGGTGTTTTTAATTGGGAATTTACACGACAATTTGTGGCTACATGATTATGTTAAGATTATCTTATAAAAGATCTAGGACAGTTGTTTGTGAAACCCTGGGGGCACATACCAACCTCCTTAGTTATCTAACCAACTGTTGTGCTCCTCAGTTAAAAGAGTGGGGCCTTAAGAAGTGGTTTGATCTTCCTCTGGAAGGTTAAAGGTCGAATGACTCATAAATGAAGAAAGAGTGATTTAATCCAAGGAACCTGTGCTGTTAGCGTAAAACAATATTCACTGGTGATGGTACACTGCTGTATAAATGACAAACTGCACAGCGATGGAAGTTGTTATTACATCATTGGAAACTTCACCTGCACTACATTTATGAGTCCATAAACATAGGTTTATTTAACAGCTGTGGGAACACGTATGGCCATTTTGTGTTAAAGGTCAGGAGTCCTAAATTTCAGTTTGCATGTTAGTTTTCATGGGTGAGGTTCATAAAATATGATGACTTGCATTAAATGATCAGAACATAACCAAAATATACTGTTGAGAAAAACACGTGCTATCATAAGCATTTGTGCTATGCTGTGTTCTCTTGAAGTGCTTGGGAGGATTGTTTGTTTGCTGAGTGTTGCTCTGAAAACAGATCTATATCACTATTCTGTCTCCTTCTCAATGGGAGCCTGTAATTGTACCTGCCACCAGACTCCAACAGAGGTTCGTCTTCTAGGATATTTTTAAAGGGGAGCAGTCAAGTCCAGCCTATTTCAGGACATGAATTAAAGGCAGTCATACATACAGCAGCTGCTCCTCAGTTCCTTTGCCAAACTAGATGATTAAAAGTATTAATATTTATTCTTGAAGTTGCCATGTAAAACACTGGGCCAACTGGCTGACTGAGCACTGAGCTGTGTATTGCCAAGTGCACCAAATAAAGGAAAATTAAAGAGAAAATAGTGTGTACTAATGTAAATACTTTTAAAATGGGAATGTGGTTTTATGCAGGTGGTGTATCCTTGCAGTAGGTCCTCCATGGGAACACATGGCCACTCCATGAAGGATAAGAAATAACTGCTGAGTGAATAATTCTTTTTCATACTTTTGAAACATTTTAAAAGCTAAACTGGATCTCCATTTGGAGATTAAATTGCATATATGCTGTGGGAGAACAGGAATCTCTTTCTGGTTTATGCAACATTGTTCTTTCTCAGCGCCTTTTCCATGGCCTTGTCTAGCTCATGCCAAACATGAATATCTGAGTGCTCCTTTACATTCCCCACCCAGGTTATTGCTTCAGGTGCTGTACTGTTGCTCAGTGAATGGTAGCAGATATTTAACAAATTTGCAACAGCAATCTGGACTACTGAAAGGATTATGACTAAACCAATAAATTACTATTGTCTGCTTTCATCATACGACAGATTCCCATAACCTAGTCCAGTGTGGCTGAAGATTTTATGCTGATAATGATTACTGAGTTTACTTACATTTTAGAAACCCTATTGTTCCATGAGATTCATAAACAATTGTTACTCAAAGATCAAACTGAGATAATTACTGTTTTTTTGCACTTTTGGAACACAGATGAGATGATTAGAAAAATCCAAAAAGAGATGAAGCAATAACAAAGCTTCTCTTAAGCAATGTCAAACATATCTTTCTTGTTCAACAGCATTTTGTATCTCCATCAATACCCTCGCCAATGGTCATATAATTAACTATGCTAATAACGCTTCTTTTAGTCTTTTTATTACTATTATTGCTGTGAACCTACTTAGGAGCAATCCACTGTAATTAGTAATTAATCTGATGATTGTGTTGCCCTATGCAAACGTGAGATGGAGCATGTTGATATAACCACAGCAGCCTCAGTCTCTGCTCACACGTTGCTGCTGTCATGTGCCCAGACCTGGCACAGCCCTGCCTGCAGCCCTTGCTGTCTCTGCAGCCACTCGAGCTGGGGTCTGATGGCTCCCAGATGCTTTCCTGTGGATGGGGACTGGGGACAGAGCAGCCTATGAGTCACCTCATCAATCTTGTTTGCCTGCTATCAGTCTCTGTGCCTTGAGAGCACCTCGGGCTTCCATTGTCACCTTGTTGCATGCACAGTAAAGAGGAAAATGCAAGATTGTCTGAATTGGGCAGCAAATACTTTTGTAAAATGCATCGTTGAGTGTTCAATACAGAAGTATTTCCATTCCATCTTGGTGTTTTACATGGAAGCCATTTCCTTCTAACTTTCTAAACATTGCCTTTGACTCTCTTCTTTTTAAATCCCTAAATTATCCTCATCTATTTACTCATGTTTACTCTGGCAATCTTGTAATGTTAGCATTTGCCAACATCCCACTTTTTTTTTTTTTTTTAGCTAAGAATAGGAAAAAAATTTGATAGTGTTTATTGGCAAGTGATGATGTTCTTGTGACAATTATTGTGCTGAGCACTAATAGTGAGGGAGAGGTGAAGAGAATTGAGAATTGGAAGTGATCCCTTTTTTAAAATTTTTGCTAGTGGTCTTTTAGTATTAGAATTGACACTATGGTGGTGGGGATTTTTTTGTTTGTTTTTTTGTAAGGAGTACATGGTAATGAAAATGTAAAATATCTTTTAAAGAGATATTGCAAGCCTTGAGTTAAGCATATGAACCTTGGGAATCTGGTCTTACCTTGCCTTTATCTCCTTATTCCCTGTTGCAACAATGCAGCAGTAGGTACTGATCTCTCAGTCTCAGCATGGTTTGTAATTATTCTCCCTGTTTTATAGCACAGTTGAAGGTTTCTGAAATTCACTATTAGAAAATCACGTGTTTGTGTGTCGCTAGCAGAGCTCTTATCCTTCTCTAGAAAAGAGTTAAAACTGAGCATTTAGCAAGCAGATACTATCAAGAGCCCAGTGGACTGTGAGGTGGCTCTAAGCCATTATAATTGCAGGAAAGTGATAGTAACACTAACAGGGTGAGAGGAAAAATTAGTTTTAAATGTTTTGTAATCACATGTAAGTATAAAACCTGAAGGCACAAATAAGATTTAGCGGTAGATAGTGCTATTCAAAGCTAAAATTCATAGAAAAAAGCATAAATATTTTTCCATCCAGCACTTGCAATAGGGAGCCTAAACCTGCCTAATCCCAGCTCCACGTAATCAGCAAAATATCTGTCAAAAGTCTGTCTATCTGGAGGTATTTGACACTTTGTAAGCGTCCCTGAATTATCTGTCTTAGCAACATACACCTCTGCTGAGCTGTGCAAATACAGCAAAAGGTAGGGTTCTGGTGAAACCAGTATTTACACACTATCTCAGTGTTGGAAGTAATTAATCTTCAACTGTATGAGGCTCTTTGTGATGTAAAGCAAGTGCTGACACTTTTGTGTAAACATGAAGATTAGCATATTTACAAACTGGTAGATGTTACTTTGATCAGTGGCTGCTTGCACTGGAAAGGCATGCTGGCATGCGGGTTTGCTCTTCATGTGACAAAGACGTCTAATCCTTTTACACTATTCTCAGATCCATATTTAGAATTCTGACTTGTGTTTTCTATATCCACTTGAGCTCACTGTTTGGTTTGTTTAGCAGTGTTCATCCACTCTTTATACTCACCAGTGACTCATTCCAGTTTGTTTTCTTTGCAAAGCAAGCAGTAAAATTCCAAAGTAGTAAATGACCTGGGCGAAAAACCCTTAAACTCCTTTCGATTTAATTACTAAAGCAAATTGGAAACACTTGCAGTCAGGCTTTTTGATGGCCAGTATAAAGATCTTCACTGTTTTCTTACTTGCTTTTAAGTAAGTTAGTGTGAAAATTAGCCAACTAAACTCCAGCCTACTACTAATGCTGTTGTATCAAGACTTCTGTTTCTGTGTACAGTTAAACTCATCTGGAAGACTTTGAAAGAGGCATCTTAGATGGTTGTTTTTGTTCATTGTAATTTAATGGTAAACTGTAAACAATACATAATTCATTTTAGTGCAAATTATAGCTTTACATACTCTAAACTGGTTAGTGACAGGGGATCTTGTGGTAACAAGATAATGACCTGAGCAGGTTAGAACAGGCTGGGCCTTATCTTTTAAAAAGCATGAAATAATGTTATGACATTGTCAGCATATTGTCTAACATGCTGGGATGCTAGCAGCTCATTACTTATGTGCAACCCATCTGCCTGAGTAAATGATTGCAAGATTGGCCCTTCTAGGTGTACATGCGTTGGCAAGACTGAACACGCCTGGCAACCACAGAACAACAGGAGAGATGTGTAGTTGAGGTGGGCCCACACACGCCTGTGGAGGAAAGGTGAGACTGAATCTGTGGGCTGGGTGTGGTACTGCTGCTGTTCTCAACACTGGAGCCTTCATTTGAACACTTAAAGCAAATTTGCTTAGCCTAGCCACAGTCATTGGAGATGGGAGACAGATGTGCTTGGTCTTGGAAGATTTCCTGTTTTCCTCTGGCAAACTGGAGCTTTGCCTCGATCCTCAGGCATACCTGTTAGCTTGGCAAAGATGAGGAAACTCCTTCTCACCAATCTACTGTGAGGTTAAGTCCAGACTTTTTAGCCACTTGGCATGGCTCCTAGACACACACTAAGGCCTCTGATTTTAGGCTCTGACTCATTTTCTATTTGACAGCAGATTCTAGCCATAAATGCATGATTTGGAGATGCAGCTGCCACCCAAAGCTGTTTGCCCTTATGGCTCAACTGGAAAGACTAATCCAGCATTTTACCAGTGGTTTAAGCTAATATGTTTGTAAAGTTGATATGCTGAGAGCATCCTCTTCTACGCCATAGTACAGAGGTGTAATTGCTGTTGGAAGAGTGCAGCAGGCACCTGGTGCTGGCAACAGCTTCAATGAGATTGACTACAGCCTTCAGTGGCTGTTGTATGCCTTGCCCAGAGCTGTAGGCTCTCCATGCAAAATGAAAAGAACAATAAATCTCAGCCATCTCTCTAGTGTCTTTCAAATGGATCATAGCGATATATAATTTCATATACTAAAGGACCCCACCAGCTTTCCAGCCAAGCATGACATCTATGCTTACAAGGTTGGCCTGAGGCTCTTTAGTGAGATATTAGGCATTTTACTTTGTTAAGAAACAGCTGTGAATAACGCATAAGAAAGACATATAATGATGCCTTGTGTCCTACATTCATTTTTCCAGAGCTGGTGTCCCACTGAGAGCAGGGTTACCACTTTCCCCTGGAAATATTGCAATCGTAGGCAGTCACACACACATTTAGAGAAAGTTTAGTTGCATGGAGCTTCCCCCTTTGTTTCTAAGGTATGAACAATAGCGACAGGATCTGTGTTATGATTTCTTGTTAAGCAAAGTAAGCAGGTGAAGTGCTCACAAAAGAAACTGATACACTTTTCTTGCATTGCTTGCAGAGTGTCACATGTATGTTAGATCTATTACTGATTAAAACTCTTGTTAAATCAAAGATCAAAAAGAAAGCTCGACACCTCATTTAGCTCTTTTCATAACTGGATTAACCTAAATAGAACAACTTGTCTATATGGGAACAGCACAGACACTTAATTTTAAAAATGTTTTCCTATCTAGGCACAGAAACTATGAATATATAAATAAAGAGGAAGAAAATGTTTTATTTGATTGCAGTTAGGAAAATTGAAAAGTTATTGGGTGAAATCTTGATCCTGCCATGGTGTACATTGAACCTTAATGTATTTTCTATTGATATTTAAGGAAAAAAAAAAAGCCACAACAACTTTCGCAGGTTATATTGTTACTTATTTAAAATTGAATAGCTGGTTGCACATTTATTAACTAATATTGTATTAACAGAAGTCTTCCTAAGTATATATTAATCTGTGGTTTACTAAAAGCTTTCAATATTTGCACCTGGTTGCTATTAAATTAATAGACAGATTAGGAGACGTGGTTAATATGTTAAATAGAATTTTGGTTGTTTTCCTCTCAGTGCCATTATTTGTGTCTTCTTTTTTTTTTTTTTTTTTTTATTGT
>VYZS01106342.1:5867-29266 GCA_013400695.1 Neodrepanis coruscans | reverse complement strand
TTTTTTTTTCAATTCATGGTGAACAGTGATTCCCTGCTGCTCCTGGGTTCATTCCCTGAATGCGCTTTGCCTTCAGTCAATTCTGAATCATGGACTTTGGTTCTTTGATGTGGTTCTGACCAGAAGAGCATGGCTCAGCTTGAGCTGTGGTGGAGTGAAAGGAGCCAGCAGCTCCATCTGCCCCAGGATTTTGTAGTTTTTGTTTTGAGGGGAATGAGTGATGGGGAGGCTGGGGCTCCCAGCCCCTGGGTGATTCCCATCAGTTCCTGAGTTTGACAACGGTCATGATTTCCAAAGTATTTGCTCATGTCTGAGAGATGCTGTTCACTGCGTGAGCTCCTGCTGTGACAGTGGCTGTAACTGTTGGGAGTGTTTCAACCTGTGGACAGAGATCAGGTGCCATCAGAAGTGAGCATGGCAGTGGAAGGGTGAGCAGACGCATGACAGATTCGTTTGCCAAGGTGGTGGTGCAGCTTTCCAGGGCCTTAAAATTGGGAGTCTCGCCTTAGCTGTTTTGGCTGAGTTTGCAAAGCCTGCTGCTGCATCCTCCTTCCCTCCTCTGACCCTGCCCAGGCTGCTGACTACATGGTCAGTTGGTGCCTGTGATGCTCCAGCTTGGAGCTGCCTGAACTTCAGAAGAAGTAGAGGTAGCAAAGGCTCTCAGTACCCTTAATACAAGGCTGAGCATCATTATTAACCCCTTTGTTGTTATTCTCAATAATAACAGTATTAATTCAGTTCTTCTGGTGCCTCAGTTTCTCTTTTCTTCTGACTCAAACGTCTCCCCCTCCTCCCCACTATGCCGCTGCTTTCGCCGGCTGCTAGCAGGAAGCAGTGAGTCTCTTCTTTCCAGGGCAATGACAGGTTTCCTGTGACAGGTGGTTTTCTGGTTAAAGACGGCGGTTATTCGGCGTGCTCTCCCCGGGGGCTGAGCTGCTCGGGAAGCACCCGGAGATGTGCGTGTGTATCAGAGGGAGCGAGAAAGCTTGGGCGGGAGCAAGCCGCAGTCACTTCTCGTAAGCCGGCACCGGGGAGCTTTGCTGGGGCCTCCGCACTCGGCCTAGGGGGCTGGGGGAGGACGGTTTGCCCAGGCGTGGCTCTGTGACAAATTTACAAGAAATATGTCATTCTGGAAATTCTGCGAGGCAAAGAGGTGCAGGACTGCAATCCCCATGTTCCCTAGCTCATCCCTGCAACTCACATGCTGAGGAAGCCCCTGTTTTGTCTCCTCAGGAGAGCGAAGACTTGGAGAGGCAGAATGCTGCCCTGCGCCGGGAGATCAAGCAGCTGACAGAGGAGATGAAGCACTTCACCTCGATGCTGAGCTCCCATGAACCACTCTGCTCCATCCTGACATCCCCTCCACCACCTCCAGAAGTGCTTTATGCCACACACTCCTTTCACCAGCCCCACATTAGCTCCCCACGCTTCCAGCATTGAGCCAGCCAGTAGGATGGCAGTGTGCCAGCTCCACTGATGGCAAGAAGTAAGTTTGTGGGGCTTGCTTTTCCATCCAAAGGAGAGAAGGAATTGGACAGGTGGACATTCCTTCTTAAACCGTGTACTCTGAGTGACTTGCCTAAGACTTGCTCCCTGTGTAGAAATGGTAAAGCCACCATGAAGCATCTCTGGATGGTTTCCAGCTTGGATCCTGGGAAGAGGAGGCAGTCACAAAAGGGTGCCACCCCTATTCTCTGGTGCTTTTTTGGGCACACTCACAGGAACGTGCAGCACTGACAGCCTCCATAAGAGTGGCTGGATGTGACACACAACAGCCAGAGCTCCAGGAAGAGGAACAGGAGCAGAGATGAAGGGGAATATTGGGGGCCACAGAGTATCAGGGCAAAACTGGTTTATTTTTGTAAAATAAAGATTGAAAATTCTTAACTCTTTGTTTCCTGGCATGATACAGTGAAGACACAGGCAGCAGGAGAGGAGAGCTGGGAGTGCAAGAGACATCACTGCATGTGCAGGAGTCTAATCCAGAACCAGCAACTAGAGTCCCACATTTAGAAGGGGAGCCCATGTGTACAGGCTGGGCAGGCTGAAGATCAGTAGTCTGTTGGGTGATGGGATCCCTGGGGAGGATGGGTCCTTCCTTGCTGCAGAACTGGACCTGGGTAACGAGTCTGATGCACCATGTAGCATCACAGGTCTCTTCCCTGCTGACCCTCTTGGCTCCCTTCTACTGATAGCTATGCCTCCACATGCTCCCCTTGCATATGGAGGTGCACTACCATACCACGTCAGCTCACATGGAGGTCTTGGTGAGCTGGTGGAATCTTCAGCTTGGCCAGCAGCACAGCTGTGAAGGAGCATCGCAACATGGAGGGAGGTGGTGATACTGTGCTGGAGTGCACAGGACAAGCAGGACCTAGTAGGACTCTTGCTCCAAGGCACCATACTAAGGCATCTAGCTGCAGCCTATATGTTTCCCCTTGCCCACCAGTCACAGCTCCACAAAATGCTATGCACTACTTCATGCATTGAAACAGATGAAACCTGAAAGGTCAGAGAGGAGTAGGTTAGTAGTGCTGGGTCTGGTCTACTGGAAACACAAGCTAGTCCATACAGGTGGTCTTTGCACCTCACACCCTACCAGCCAGAAGTCACCTATTGGCCCCACTCAATACACAAGGCTGAAGCCCACCTGCCAGTGTAGGTCCTGTTGGTAACGGTGACTCACGACTGCTGCTATTTTCAAGGACTATCAGCCGCAAGTTTTTCAGCATGGAGTATAACAAGCAGTGCTGCTGACATAGGCTTTTAAATGAAATAAATAGACCCTGTTTGTAGATATCCTTCTTTCAGGCACAGAGAAGCATCATATATCATGGGTTTTGGCCCATCATCATAGCCTGCAAGAGTGGGTAAAGTCTGTAACATGCCATGCTGTGCCCACTTTCTCTCTCTGGCTTGCACTAGCAGGAGGATAACCAAATACTGCCATGCCTCACCAACCTGTCCTCAGGAGAGGCACAGGTAGCACCGCGATTTCTCCTGCCATAGTCTGTTCAGGGTCTTGCAAACCTCCTGCCTCCAGATTCTGTGCCAGCATGGGAAGCACTGTGGTCAGAGGTGCCTAGTGTCAGCACGTTGGCCTGGGCATCACCACCCTACAAAAACAGTGCTGAGACAATGAGCAATTGCACTGGTCCTCCTTGTCTGTGCGGCTCTGCCCCCTGGCCCAAGGGGGATGCACACACATAGGGAAGGATGGTGGTTATTCCAGCCAGGCAGCTCAGTTTCTGCATAGGGAACATGCAAAATACATCTACAGGAACAATTTCAGTGTATTTGATACCACCTCTCTCTGCTAGATCACACAAAAATGGGCTTCATTCCATCCACTGATTCAACAAACAGAGCTACTGATTCCTTGTACAGGCCATGCTTTGAGCCACCCAGGCTACACAGGGCCTTCCCAAAGTGCTTTTCTCAGGGATTTGTCCTTTTAAGCCTGAGAGAGACAACTGACTCCAACTTTAAAGGGCTTTGTCTTCACAGACTCTGATTCTGCTCCTTTAGCTTCTGGTGGATTTTCTCCTGGATTTTTCACTTGCTGTTCCTTAGGGCTCTGATGCTTCCATGCTTCCCAGGTCAGAGAAGAAAACTGCTGCTGCCTTCCATGGGATTTTCTATGGAGTGAACTGCAGGCTCATGCTCCTCACTGGAGGATGCTACAGAGCCCTAGCAAAGCCTGCACTGACAACATAGCATCACCTACAATGAGTCCATCCTTGCTGTAGCCTTATTTTTTTCTTATGGCTATAAAACACTAAGCTTGGTTTTACCTGCAAGTGGAGAAGGTCCTACCCCGATCTACATGTCATCTATGCCCATACATACACAAAGCCAATATTTTTGCTACAGAGCTGTCAGAGTCTGAGATTCTTCAGGCTGGGTGTGGTTCTGCATAATGCCCACAGAATTGCTCGACTTCTCACTGGTAACATGTCTCAGACTTATCACTGCAACTCAGAACGAAAATAAGGGGTAAGTGGTGAGTTTGGGAGATGGGTTTGCAATAACATCCTCTCCCAAACCTAAACAATATTCTTGGCATCATCAGTTAAGGTCTCCCTCCTCTGCATAGCTGGCTATGAGCTGGAAAGACTCCTAGAAGTGCTATGCTCAGCTGTTTTGGCCAAACACTGGGTGTTCACTGGTGCTAGGAGATATATCTTCTAATCTGACTTGTCTTTGCCTCAGTCTTGCCCTCAAAAACCTGATAACAGAAGATGCTTTGCATGGTTCAAGTCTGTTTTGACCTCTGCTTCTGGTGTTTGTGAGGTGTCTCAGAAGCAATCTCTCTTTGTTATGAAGAATGGTTCTCCTGGGAGATTGTCCTTACCACCCAAGCAGCAAGGGATAACATATCCTTTCAGGGCCATCAGCCCTTTCAAACAGTGGTTGAGAAAAAGATCTTTTCTTGAGGCTGTTTACAGAGCTGCACAATCTCCTTGTTTAGGCTGTATGAGGAGATTCCTTCACTTCTGTACTGATACTGTCTCTTGCTTCTCTTTCTCACGTGTTGGGCCTCTACTTGACACTACTTTCCATTTCTAACTAGCCAAGTGCCTGTCCTCTGGTGTGGCCCTTGCTCTCGTCCTCTAACTGTAAATGAGCCTAAACAAGGAGCAAAGGGCAGGGAGGTGGCCAGGGCAATCATCCTAGTTTCGATTGTCTGCTCCTATTAGCAGTGCAAATTCCTTTCGAACTTCATTTCCTTGGCATCTGGCATTTCTTAAGTATTCTGTGTGTTATCTTGTCATGCCCAGTCTCCAGGAGCACTGTGGTGCTGGCTGTTCCAAAGGAATAGGCTTCTTCTTGGAATACAATTGGATAAACAGGGTGATGGCTGGGCCTGTGGCAGCATGTCCCTACCCCAGCAGGATGTCAGTGCCTTTTTGTTGCGGTACATAGTCTCTCACTGAAAACCTCTCTCAAAGCAGTACATAGATGAGGGCTTATAGGAGGCTGAGGAGACTCTTTCCCAGCCAGGGAGGGAGACAGCTCTTCTCTGCGAGCACAGCCTGACGAAACACTGCGTGTGTGCTGTCCTCTGCTGGGGGAAGGCTGAGCGCTCCCAGCCTGCACCCGCACTCTTTGGCAGAGCCGGCTTGAAGGTTGTTAGCCTGGCTATCATCAGACTAGAGAGAGAACTGAGCGGCTTAAGGCTAATGTGTGTGATGGCAATGGTTGGATAAGGCTGTCTGAAGGGGATGTCCTTGTCCAAGTGGAAGCTCGAGACTGTGTCTCCCTTAGCCAAGGATCTTGTATCTTGGTCCAGGGACCCGTCCTGGTTTGTGGTCCCAGCATGTTTCCATTGTTGTGTTGAGGTGTAGGGAGCTTGGCTTGGTGTCCCCTACCTTCTGCAGCTCCCGCGGGTCTTGTAGAACTGTGTGCAGGCAGCGCTGGGCTGGATATGAGAGATGTGTGTGATGCCTGAGAAGCATCACAGGTGGAGGGGTAACACCTACTTTCTTAAATAAAGACAGATCTGACTGCAGCCCTGATGAACTATAATCATCTTCACCAAGACCTGAGATAAGAACGGTGGATTTCAGTGGTTTGATACCCAGGAAAGCTTTTGTAGAAGCACTTGGGCTGTATTTGTACCCAGCAACCATGTCTGTGTGGCTCTGCTACAGACACATACTGGGCAAAGCCAGAGAAAGTGAGGGTAGGCGGAATGTGGCACTGGGAAGCAGCTGCTGCAGTTACTTTTCAAGCCTCAGTGACAATTGCCTCCACATTCACTTGCTGACTGGTGTCTTCTCTGCAGAGAGAACAGGTGTGTGGCAAACATCTGTTGATACAGAGTGGAGAAGGCAACCAGGAGCCTGAGAGTTACATTTTTATGGCCTTTACTGAATCTCAATGCCTCATATTGATCAAGGCATCCTGGTAGCTCTGTGCAGAACAGCAAATCACAAAGCATGGAGGGTGCTGTAATTTCCTCCTTTTCCATCCCCCTAAAAGGACAGGCTCAGCACTTTACAAGCCCTCTGTATCAGCATTTCAGGCATGCTCCTATGGAAAGATAAATAAAGATGGGACATTGAGTGCTGACATAATCTTAACATAACTCCCTAGATGGGAATCCCAAGGCAATCTTTTATGGGGCTGTTATTATCTCAGCTGTCATCACTATGGTGCCCTTCCTCTAAATTGATTCACATGTGAATTTTCCCTTTTGAGGGGCAGAAGAAGGGTAATACCCAAATACAGTTTGCATGGAGTCAGAAGAGAAGTAGAGGCAAATCTTAAGTTTGGCAAAGGACAGACTAAGCAGCTCTGTTGCCTATTTTGCTGTGGCTCCAAATTATTTATGCGCTTGTTTATAAATCCCATCTCAGAATTCACTTCTGTTAGAGCTGCCAGCCTGCATCAGGAAGAGGATAATCTCTTGAATATTGAACCAAAGCAGCAGCCCACAAAAGAGACTCTCTCTCTGCTTCTTACAATGATCACAGTGTCCAAAACAGCACTTGTCATACGAGAATGCTGCCTGAATGCTAATATTTCAGGCACACACAGATTAAAGAAGATCAGAATCACTGCTAAGAGACAAAGCATTTTTATAAAACACAATCGGTCAAGAAGAGAAAAATTAAAGCATGGTACGAATGGTAAGACTCTCTCCTGGCAAACAGAACTGTGCTCACCTTGTCTATGTTCTGCTGTGGTTTTGCTACCCTATTGATTAATGATCTGGAGGGGATTTGAACAATATGTGTACACATAAAGTTCTTTTAGGTTAATCAAAAAATCTAACCAACTAGATGGTAGAGAATGTGTATTTGTTGCTTGCCAAGGCAGGGTTACAACCAGTATGTTAAAGTTAGTATATGAGACTATAATTTTTCCTGTGACTGAGATTGCAGACACCAGCTCCTGAAAGTTGTATTCCTTCAGAGACATCCATGAAGAGAGAGCACACATTCCTCCCAAATCCTGCACCAGTTCCGTGCTCTTTCCTAGGACACAACCAATTTTTCTCCCCTCACAACAGCTATGGTTTGGTGCCATGGTCTTCAGGACTTCTCCTAGGTTTGTCATTTTTGCTGCAGTGAGAGTGGGAGAAAAAAGATGAACATGCCTGAGTTCAGCACTGAGGCCATGCACATTTCCAGCACTCTTTTATTATTAATTAGTATCAACTGCAAGAAATAGAAGATGAAAACCTTTTTTTGTGTCATTCACATGAACTGATATGACTCACTGAGATGGAGGCTGGAGGATGCTGAGTAAGAAGGGCTTATATACTTTGAGCTTTGGCATTTTGGGTTAATCTGTGACCCTGATCTGGACTGGGGATATAAATTTAGACTGTGGCTGAGTTTTCATTCTAACTGGATCTTTTTTCACTTATTTTATTTTGAATAAAGAGATCTTCATGTCCCGACGTGCGTGTCTGGTGCACAGCAGAGGAGTGAGGTGGGTTTGCCCCAGTGACAGCTTATGCACAGCTTTCCACACAACTGTCTGTATCTCCACAGCTTTTCAAAAGCAAGGGTTGAGAGCTAGGCTTAGATGCTCAAGCAGCACAGCAGGCTAACCACAGTTACAGAGTTTTTGGATTGGAGCCGGTTCTCATCCGGCCAGATTAGAGAATGGGGCAGAGCAAGTTGATATCTATTTGTAGAAAGCCATGCAGAGGTAGCACAACCGCTCTGTGTCTGGAGGGGTGTGCTCTAACCAAAAACTGGTACTTCTGAGGTACCATGTGGTACCAAGTTCTCTTCCATGCTGTGCACTCTGTTTTACACCTTTTTCTTGCTGCAAGAAGACAGAAGTGAATCTTAGCACCTCTGTTATGCCCTCTCATGTACTCGTTGCAGTTCAGATCTGCATTATTTATCTACTCAAAGATCACACCTGAACTAGACAGGGTTAAATTAAAGTCATTGTTGTGTTAAAGCCAGGCTTTGAACAGGGAGATTGGATTTGTAAAGAGGTGGTAGCTCAAGCTGCTGTTGGGCAAGCCCTTGCAGCCCAGGCTGGAAGGTGTCAGACTGGAAAAACAGTCACGCCCCTGGCAAATCACTGTAACTCTTTGTGCCCCTGTAAAATAGATATAAGTGATGCATGCCCAGTGAGGCTCTCAGAGAGTGAGAGCTACACACGAAATATGCTGAAGGGGAACAAAACTTCATTACCTTCCAGTTATACTTTTGAAAGGCCTTAAAATTTGAACAGGATGGGTTTGGTGCTGAAAGTTAGCCCCTGCACAACTTTGGTGGTTCTGAGGTCTTCAGTCTTCTCTAGAGGAGATTTTAGACTGTGCAACTAAGCCTTTGTGTTTTGTGTAGATCAAGGCAGATTTTCCAAATTTTTCACTGCTGCAGAGATTGCATGCTGGACTGTAATGAATGGAGTTTTCTGTCACTGAAATTAGTTTTCTGTTACACTTGAAATGTAACAGGAAAGATTCTTAAGGGTTTAGAATATCAAAATATTTGTGTATCTAATCTACAGTAATAAACTAACTCACTGCATTTTTAAGCTGTGTAATGGAACTTGCTTTCTGGTGGCTCTTGGGATGCAGAAAACTACAGGTGCCAGCAGAGGGCTCGCAGCCTTCCCTGCTCCATCGTAGAACACGGCTGGTTTTGTCCCTCGCAGGAGCCCTGCCAGCCTGCGCTCCATCGTATGTGTCCAGCTGAGCACTGCATCCAGGTGTGATCCAGAAGTGAGTGGCTCTGCCAGCTATTCGAGTCTTGCCATTCGGTCTTACGATATAACTACCTGACTTATGAAAAACTGCACTAAAGCAGTTTGTATGTTGAACCCAATATAAAACCTTCTCCCTCCACTAAAAAAGATCTGTGATATTACCTGTGATGTCTGTTGTGAAAGGTAGTATGGGATATCTGCTGACACCTCCTCTAGAGCTAAATGCTATTAGTCAAAACGTGATAGAGCTGCCTAAGAGCTGCACTAGTTAGGCAATGATCAAATTTAGAGGCACAAATCACAAGGCTGTGAATTTTAAAGTAAGAGACATCCTTTGATTCTTTGAGCTAAGATACTTCCCATTTAAAGGGAACCTATAGAACTGCATGGATGGAAGATTCAAGTGGTTGCTTTCCCCTAGCACCTTTCACCTTTTGTCCACCTACTCCTTGGACCTTTGATCCAGTGTGGGAGAGAAAAGATATCAAGGAATGATTCCTTTCACAATAATTTTCTACTTGCCTTCTGCACATCTTCCAAACCAATTTCCACCATCCGTTCCACCATCCGTTTATCTGGTCTTGTTTGTCATTGAACCCTGTTGCCATTTACTAGAAATCAAGAAGATGGATTATTTTTGCTGTCATCATCCCTAGCTTTTATACTTACTGGGTGGGCTTTGATAATAGCAAGCTCACTGCAAGGCAGGTTCTTCAGTTCTTACAGAACGTAAAGGAATCGCATGTACTCATTGATCATAAAGGCAGCATATATTCAAAGACTGTTGGATGTTGGATTTCTTGAGATCAACAGGGAAGAAGATTATAGAGAGGTTAGGCTCTATCTGATGTCCTGTACCATTGCATTTATTTTGGGTCCTACTTCTGCCTCTCGTTTAGTGCCTTCCAACCTTCCCAGATGCCTTTGGCTGCAGGATCCTCTAAGCTTTTTAGCCCTTATGTTAATCTCTGTGTAAAGGAGATTTCCCTCTAGCTTTCAAATCTACTTCAAGGGGTTGTCCTGAAATAAAAATAATTTTTCATGGCTAAGAAATTTTTATATAAAGATGCTCTGATGAGGGAAATCCAAAAGCAGCTGCTCTGTTGCTTAAAGAGGGAAAAGAGGCTCATATGAGTAGAAACAGATGCAGCAATGGAGAGAGGAAGAAATGCAAAGCACAGGGGTTTTATTTTAGTCCAGAAACTGGTGAATTATGTAAAGGGGTGACTGAACAGTTCACAGAACCAGAACCAAAACAAAACAGCCCTGAAATCAGAGGAAAAGAGTTTTGGGAAGTGTGGGCCCGGAGGTATGAAAAAAGCGAATAGGCTTTGGGGAGCCAGGGTTGCTTCCCTGTCTGGCTCAGGTTCAATTGACAGGCTGCAGCCACCAGAGGCTGGGCATTGCTTTCATGCATCTGATTTCACGTATTATTTTCAGCAGGGCCTATGTCTTCGACATTCTTGATTTACCATTTTACTTTTCTGGTAGGACTAAGACATTGGAGCAAATGACTCCTTCCTTGGCAGGCTCTGACTTGCTACACTTTATGTTAGTGATGAATAAAACTGAGGATTTTTGAGAGAAATTTAGGAGCTGAAGTTGGGACTAAAACAAAACTCAAGATGACAGATTGTTTTTCAACCCAGTCTGGTGAAGGGCTGGCAGAAGGCAAAGGATCCAACATGTGTTTCTTAATCCTCTCCCATATATCTAAAGATTTGTCTATATGTGTGCCCCTTATTTTAGTCATGTATAAAGAAATTTAACTGTTTTCATTTTTTCCTGATGTGTGGCAGTACCTCCTCAATTCCTATTTTGTTTCCTTTATACTCTTTCTGCTTGCTCTTTTTCTGTGATCTAAGTCTGAAAACCACATTCAGTCATGGCTATCTTCCTCTTTGCTGCCCAGAGACCTTTGACTACCGCAGACTGCCATACAATACCTAACTCCATTATCCTGCATTTATCTGAGTTTACAAATTAAAGATGCCATGAACTGTGATAACTCTTACAGTTACAGATAGCCAAAGCTACAGTGTTAAAGTCATATGGACCTAAATGCAACATGCAGGTGACATATTTAAATAAGGCTTTACTAACTCAATAATGTCTTAACTATTCGCAAATTTTGTTCCTTGCTGTGCTTAACGGATTATTAAAAAATGATGCCTCTCTGAGCAAACCCAGTTTGCCATCCTAAAAATTGTCTGTTTATTTGTTTTCTTGATCTTTGCTTTTAGACTGCTCTTTATCAATGACAGTCAATGATAATGATTACCTCCGTGTAACTACATTTTCATATTGAAGAGAATTCCATAAAGGCCTTTTCAAATGTGATGGGCCTAAAAGTTAAATTTTGTACTATTTTACTGTTATATCCTCAGAGTTCTCAGACTAAGCAGCTGTTGGACCATGATAGTATTTTTCCAGCTCCATTTTGTCTATGCCCTCTCTGCACCACTATCACTCATCACAGTGCTGATAACATTATAAATTATTAGAACAAATTCCTCTGTTACTTCTGTTGTCTCTGTGCAGAGCCTGGAGTAACTTTAGTTGCCTAACTTAATAATAAATGGGTCTGAAAACATCTTTCCTGGCTTTTGCTTCTGAATTTGCCTTTTTTATTTATTATGTAAAAAGGCTACATTACGACTGCGTTGTACCATTGTGAGGAGCATTCCAGGTGAGGTTGGAAATTCATTGGCAAAGCTGTGGGCTGAGAAGGGAGCACATAGGGAAGACAGTGCTGGTTTTGCTGGTCTCCAACTGTGCTTCTCACCATTCTGCTGGGAGTAGGAAACCCAACAGAAAAAAAAACAGGCTGACAAGAAGTGAGCTTTGTGAGGATACACAGCAAGAACCACTCCAAGTGGCTTTTGCTCTCCTTGGAATGATTTGTCCCAAATTTTTTTTTGTTTGTTGATTTGGTTTTGTTTCTTGTTTTGTTTTCAGGTTGGTTGGTTTGGTTGGATTTGGTTGATTGTGGTTGATTTTTTTTCCCCCTCTTGAATGGTAAATAAGAACATAGGGCATCGAAACAGTTTGTGTGGTTTTGCTCCTGACGGTAATCAGGTAGATAACTTAGAGGACAGTGTTAAGTAATCTCTGACAGTGTTCCACCCAGTATGAAGATTGCTACATTATAATATAGCTACCAAATAAATACAAGCTAGAGAAACTTAATTTTTTCGTTCTCTGACCCGAGTCTTTGTTTCAGGAATACAGCATCCTAAAGTCAGTACTCCCATTTTTCCAAATGAATTTTGAGCTGTGTGTTAAATATTGGAAAAGAGCTGAACAACACTAGGAATATTGCATCCTTGCCCTGAGGAATGTTTATGCAATTCAGGTAACATGTTAATTAAATGAACTGTAGATCGTAAGTGATCTCTAGGCAGCGGCGTGTTGGTAAAGTAATGAGAAAACAAGCGCTGACTCACTAACTGCGAGTTTCTCGTGAGGATGGAAACAAACATTGCTTTTGGCTTTTTTGCTTCAGTCATTGAGATGTTTTAATTTTGACTTCATTGGATGTTTTCACTCTCTAGCGTGCCATGTCACGAAAAAACAATCAGAAGCCAACCCAAACGAAATCCAAGCCTATTCCTCCCCCAGGACTCCACCCTGGCATCTCCGGGGCGGTCGGGCACTGCCCGCTCGCTCGCAGCCTCCCTCAGGACACAGTCCCGCTCAGCCCCGTCCCGTTCGTCGCTGGCGGCTGAAGCGTCTCGCGCCCCGGGCCCTCGTAGCGCCGGGGCGGCCGCTCGGCGAGGCCGGGCAGTGGCGGGGCGACCCGGGCAGGTGGTGCCGGAGAGGAGCGGAGCCGAGCTGAGGGCGGCCTGCAGTGCCGGAATGGTGGTGCAGGAGCCCACCGGGGCGCCGAGTCTGTCGGCTGCGGCGGGAGGGGCTGGTGCTGCTACCGCCGAGGTGCATCTGTCCCGGCGTCGCTGGGCCGTGCTGCTGCTCTTCAGCAGCTATTCCCTGTGCAACGCCTTCCAGTGGATCCAGTACGGTAGCATCAACAACGTGTTTGTGCGCTTCTACGACGTGAGCGCCTTCGCCATCGACTGGCTTTCTATGAGCTACATGCTCACCTACATCCCCCTGCTCTTCCCCGTCGCCTGGCTGCTGGACAAGAGGGGGCTGCGCCTCATCGCCCTGGCTGGCTCGGCCCTCAATGCCATAGGTGCCTGGGTGAAGCTGGGCAGCCTGAAGCCGCACCTCTTTCCCATTACCGTCCTGGGACAGGTCATCTGTGCCTTGGCCCAGGTCTTCATCCTGGGCATGCCCTCGCGCATTGCCTCTGTCTGGTTTGGCTCCCACGAGGTCTCCACCGCCTGCTCTATCGCCGTCTTCGGGAACCAGGTAAGGGCTGGCCAGGCATGTGGGGTCAGCTGTCACCGCCTGGCCGGAGGCTGGGAGTGCTAAGGGGGGAAACCAGGGAGGGAGAAGAGACGCACAGGGCCGTAAGGGCAGCAGCAGGGATAAGAGGCACTTACAGGAAATTTCTGCTGGGAAATGCAGCCTGTACCTGGGGTTAAGCTGGGGGCTGATGCTGACAGCAGGCACAAGTGGGACCAAGGTCGACAAAGTCTGAGGCTGCGTGATTCTGGCTTTGAGAGGTATTTGACTTAGAGTCTTCTCCAGTGCCCTCCTCCTTCTGTGCCTGTGAATCTTCAGTCCAGGGGTGATTCATTAGAACTGTAGATGGGCTGGACGGGAATGAACAGTGCTAAAAAATGTGCTTTAGGCAGTGTTCTTCAAACTTTGGATCTGCAGTAGCATCTGGACTTGACACTGCAATATCCTCTTCCTGCTGGCAACTAGACGGGCCAAAGATTAGCTGTCTGTTGAAAACAGCACTTGTCACTGAGTCCTGGAGGAAAAGGACTTTAGCACTTTCATACCTCTTGAATGTAAGTACAGAGTTTCCACAATCAGTTGCTTTGAAAAGAAGTAAAGTTCCATCAGGCTAGTCTAAGGTCAGCTTCACTAGCACTCTTGTATCAATGTGGGTCAGGGAGGTCAGCGACCCACACTTGCTCAAGCTGTGGCTGTCTTTTCTTGTAGCCAGGTAGAGCTCACAGAAGATACATTTTTACACAGCTTTGAAAAGATCAGGGAAATAGCTTCTTGACCCTTGCACTGAAACACCCGCTCATACCAGTCAAAGCATATTGGCCAATCCTGATGCAGTGGAGTGTAAGTGAAGTGACTCTGGCTCTGCAGCCCTGACACGAAGAAGAGGGAAGCAGAAACTGGCATTAGCTGCTAGGCTGGGCCTTGTTCCCCTTATTTTGACACTCAGTGTACTCCTCTACATATGACTCTGTACACCTAGTTCTGGACCATTCAGCCTTTCAGTGGCTGCTGTTCAGGTTTGAATGTTTAACAATTCATGTGGCTTCTAATGCAGGCTTCTTATTCCTGTGTTTCTTTGTTTATTTAGATACTGCTGAGGCAAAAAGACGTGAATGCTTGGACATGGTATTTGAGGAACTGAAATTTGTGGAACAGTACTAGGGTATAAAGGAGACTGCTATACATTTTGAAAAAAACCCATACTTATCTTTCTCAGAGTGCATCAGAGCTTTTCTCTTTTATCATCCATTCCAGTGGACTGTTTTTTATGTGTTTTTACATTAATCTTTAGATTGGAAGGCATCTAACTTGGCATGAGCAAATAAGTAACTGAGAGTTTCGCTGTCAGACTGTTTAAAATTTTTCAGGTGGAATTACTCAACAGTCTGCATGAGAAATACAAACAATGAGCCTGTCAGCCAGTGCTATATGCCTGTTTGGAATCCTCATCATCCTAAAAGGAGCGGCTTAGTATGACAGTTGTGAAGGCAAAGTTTGACTACATTTTTGATGCCCCACACAGCTCAAGCAGATGAACTGAAATGACAATGAGACCTTAGATCAGTGCATAGTCTTTTCTTGTAATCCCAGAAATGGCAGTGACTAAAGGCAGAGCATACGTCATAGGAAAGACCTATTAATTACTGTAGTGAAGGGTCCTGAGGTGCATAATCACAGTGAATGTAAAGTAGCTATTTTGTTTACTGGTGATGTCAGGCAGGGGGAAGAAACAGAGACATCAATTTTTCCTGACTGCAGTTAAAGACTGTGTTAGGGAGTGTTGGCAAAGGGTATAATACAGCAGTTTTGTAATGGCAGTATGCTGGTATGGCAAATTATTCCCTATGCTCATTCCTCTACAACTATATGGTTTTCCTTTCCTTGCCACGTCACTTAGTTTAACTTTTATTATTGAATACCTAGCACTGTTGTCTCTCTCTATCAAGAATTGCAAGTGACTGAAATTCAGGGAAATTCTCCGTCTCTCACTCCTGGTGAGTCCTATCCTCTTATTCTGAAATAAGGAAAATAGTCTGCCTGGGGTGGTGGGTGAGGTGGGTTTTCCTCTATAATTGTGTCAGCAACATGTGAATGGCCATTGCTTTTGTGCTGGTGAGCCTGCAGTACTGTTTGTGCTGAGCATGTGCTTGTTTGATGCCTCACTGATAACTCTGTTCTGTACCTTTTACCCTTCAGGGAAGGAAGCATCTGAAAGTCTAAGAATCATTGGGGAAATGGAATATATCCTATGGAATTCCTGTTTTCCAGTCTTTAAGTGGACTTCTAGGTCTCTTTGACTGTTCTGTATTTGCTAAAGGCTCCCCATTCCTTCAGAAGAGATTTGATCCCTATTAGAAATAGGGGCAGGTGGTGAT
Source organism: Neodrepanis coruscans (assembly GCA_013400695.1). Lineage (NCBI taxonomy): Eukaryota > Metazoa > Chordata > Aves > Passeriformes > Philepittidae > Neodrepanis > Neodrepanis coruscans. The sequence continues at coordinate 13,841 of VYZS01106342.1, read as the reverse complement.
GTGCCTCTCAGCTCTCTGTAGCTTAGCGTTGTATCTCCCAGAGTTTTGGCTATTAGAATAGACAAGATTTTAGCAAGGAACAGAGAGGAGCTCGTAGTGGCAGTAATTAATGGTTGACATTCTCCAGCCCTGTCTCCTTTCTGCCCCTGTAAAGAAGGGCAGGGAGGACCAGAGCACATGGATCACAAGGAGTGCTATGTGGCCAGCTCTCCAAGATCCTGGACGTGGCTCAGTGTGGGAGGGCCTGCTGACCAAATAGCAATGTGGCTTTCCCAGGAATGTTTAAATTTCTATAAATGGACACAGGAGCCTGAAATTAACTTTTTTCTACCCATTTCATCTGATGCTCTCTTTCCAGCCATACACCGAATGCAGCTCCCCCTTCTTCCTCACCAAAGCAGTGGCTTTTGGGTTAAGTTCTGCGTGGGAGTTTAAATTAATGTCTGCAGTGTTTCTGCTGGGAGGCCCTACCCTATGGCACCCTCAGCAGGATCTCTGGGACTGGCTATGCTAGGTGGTTGCAGTTGGTCCTTGACCAAAATATATCCTAACTGCGGATTCTAGCAGCAGCTGAAGTAGTTGTCAGAGCTGAAACCCCTCTTTTGCTTTGCTCTCTCTGTTGTCTACTGCTGCTGTTTTCCTGTATTGTATTTATTTCCCTGCAAATTGAGGGAAGGTGCATTCAGGGCTGACAGGCCCTGAATGACTTGCATAGAGATATAGTCTTCACTGTACAGTATTGCATCATATTAAGCATTACGAGATGATGTCACAGACGCAGAAGTGTGATGAGGAAGAAAGTTTGCTTTGCTTCCAGAAAAACTAGTGCAAGTGCAGTTTGAAAAAAAAAAAAGTCTTCCATATCAGTAGAAGAGGAAAAAAGAGCCTAAGCTCTATCTTATCTCTTCACAAGGCTGGATAACAATTTTTACTTTCACAATTTGGGTCATTTCTGCTTCTTAAAACACTTCAAGAAAATTGTCTGAACTGTGCAAATATGTACATTGACTTCCTGACTATCTGGATTGCAACAGGCTCTTTTAATCTTGCTGTCAATGGTATGGAAGTAGCATATTTTGGGCAACAATCCATACAAAATTATACTGTGTGGGAACTGGCATCTTCTTCTTATCACATGTGTGTTTTCAATTCTACTGTAGCCTTCTATAGAGGCAGATGATACTTTGCTGATAGCATGGTATTGGGAAGCCAGCGCGCAGTTGGAATCAGGGCGTGAGAAGTGGAAGGCTGGCTGCTCTCCATAGGTTGCAACACATGAATTATAGGGTCAGAAAGTTTAGCTGCTCCTGTGAAATGTCATGGTTACAGTGTGGGAGACACCTGTAGTTAGAAAAGGATGGAGCACCATAAGGCAGAGCTTTGATAGACAGACAAGAGGAGAAGGAGTTCCCTGGGTAAAACAGGTGTGACCTGGAGTGTATCCTTTTAACTCTCAAAAGTCTTGTCTTGGGAACTTGCTGAGACTGTATTAAAATCACGGTTTCTGAAAAGCCTGTTGTATTGGTGTTTATCAGTGCATAAACTTAGATCTTTGTTTGCCGCAGTTTCTGCCCACTTGGCCAAACCAGCAGGCTCCTGGCCCTGGGATTTCCTGGAACTCCTACCTGTGCTAAGCTTCTTAAAAATTCACATCATTTTTCCCCTTCCTCTGTTCCTGATTTGAGTGTATGGTAACAGAGCAGTTTGGTGTGTATGTGTGCGAGTATTGTGGATTTTCTATTGACTTGTTCTTTTGAACTTTTGGATGAGTACCAGCTAGTCTCGGTGCTTTGTACAAGAAATTAGTTGAAATAAATTGTTTAATAGCTTCCACTCATAAGGCTTCTGACTTTTGCTATGTGAAGAGGTTCTGTTGATGTGGAAATCTCCAATAAATATCATGTCATAAACTGTGCAAGACCTCCTATTTCTTGAACGTTCTCCTTCCACAGTGATCATATTTTGGCCCTATAGACCTTCTGTCCTGTTTCCTGATTTTGTTGTGTTTAAAGAGTTTTGATATATTTGTTAAGCTGTTCTGGTCCCTTTTTTGGCCTGATTATGGTTTTACTTTATCTTGGTCCAGCTTGCTGTCATTTTTCTTTGCTTGAAGGAATAATGTCCAGTTTTTGAGTTGGGTGATTTAAGTTCTTGTTGATTTTTTTTTTGTTTGCTGGTGATTTTGTTTTTTCATTTTTGTTTTTTATTTAATTGTGGTTCCTTTACTCTGTTCTAAAATATTTTGCTAATATTCTCTAGTCTTACACTGAGCCTCTGTTGCAAGCATTTAATTTTTTAAGATTTTCTTTTTAATTTCCTTTTAACACACTTCTTTCCTTATAGGCAGCTTCCTCTTGTGAGTTATATATTTCCGTAGTGCTTTGGAGGGCATTTTTTTTTCACTGCTGCAAGGAAGCTGAATTTGAGTGCAGTGCAGAACCATTCTAATATTGATTGTAGTCACACTGTGCTGCTCTAGGTCTAAATCACAAATTGTGCTGCCTCTTATAAGTTCTTTTCAGAAAAGAGTATTTATGGAATCCAAAAATTGCAGTCTCTGCATCATCCCTGTCATGACGCTTATTTAGCTTGCAAGGGCATTGTTGAAGTTTCTTACTTATTGTATATTTTTTGCCTTTGCAGCATCTCTCTCTTTCTGTCTTTTAACATTTTAATTGACCCTCTGGATTTGGTGGTCTCCTCTGTCAACATTTGTACTTATGGAATTTTATAAGGCCTTTGTATTCCTGTTGCTGACTCTTAGTTTTTTTCTGAGATGGAGGCCCCATTCTCCACTTCTCCATCGATCATTCATTTACAGTTTTTGTGCTGATACATCACTGATTATGTTCCTCAGCAGACTCTGAGTATACAATCATCTAAACTTAGACATCTCATTTTCTGTTTCAAGACTTGGGGCACATTTATACTTTCTTCTTAGCTACTTGCTCTTGGTTTTGTTGCTTACTCTTCTATAAACTTGAATCTTGAATATGATGTTGTTGTTGTGACTAGTCTTTGGCAAAATTCAACATTCCTTCTATCCTTTACTAGCCTTTAAAGAATAAGTAGTCTGAACAATGCACTTTTCTGTCATTGTTGACTTCCCTGGTAGTCTGTTTAAAAATTGCCTCAAAACCTTTTCAAATAAGTGCCAGAAACTCTTCAGGTTGTTGAAGAAAGATCCTTGGAGGTGAGGACAGTCCTGGGGGTTTTGGATGTGAGGAGGCTGAGTGATGTGCCAAATTTTGGGAACTAGAGCCTATCTATATAGGTCTTGGAACCCTTTCTGCTGGTATAAACATTGATGATGCTAATTTGTATGCTGGTAAGAGGGACTGCATTATGATCCCTAATGAGCGATAGTCTCTTTAAGGAGGGTAGCACAGACTGCTGCAGAACCAGCCTTAGTTTTACATTGCTTTATTTTCCCTCATGTGAAAGGTGTGAAGAAAGCAGAAAAGTTATTTTTCCCTTTCCAAGGTATCTTTTAAATTTTTCTGGTTAGTCAGTTACAGTGTTGTCTGTGGGCTGAGGGTGATGTGGGTACAGGCCTGCTGAGGACCAGACTAAAAATCTCATTGTGAAAAGTAAAGTATATGCAGTATAATACTCCTCTTGTTGAGAGCTTGTCCTCATTGCTAAAAATGATATGAATATGATATGATATGAATAATCGAGGGTTTGTGAGTGTCCTTCAGGAAATGTTTGGTTTTAGTCAAGTCAAGGAGCCTCATCTTCATAGAATTAATAGCATCAGTTGGTCTGAAATATAAAGTGTAGTTCCTATTGTTATGGTTTTTTTGTCCATTCTACTACCTAGTCCTTCTCAAAGGAATAATGAATTCTTGACGGATAAAAAGGGCTCCTTTTTTTTTTTTTTTTTAAGGAGAAACGAGAGGACAAAACATCCATTTATAGTTAGAAAAATTGTTCAGGTCTTCTGAAAAAGCAACAAGTGGTGTCCAAGAAAATGGAATAAGTGTGTGTCCCATTGGGTAAATGGTAACTGTAGGACCTCCCAGTAAAGGATTTTTGCACTATTTGCAAAAAGACTCTCAATGTCTTTTCTGCTAGGTATATCGGATAGATCCTTTCTTCAGGAAAGAGCAGCTAGAAGGAGAATAGGAAATCATGCATCTCAACTGTGGTCCTGGAGAAACTTGTATCAGAAGTCAGAATAAAGCATATTCAACAACTCCTGTTGTTGTTTTGCAGCTGTTCAGTGTCTCATGTTGCTAGCATGTGATTGCAGAGAGAAGGAAGCCAAGAACTACCTATCACAGGAATCCAACCTAGTTCTTCTAAGAGGGAAACAGTGGTAAGAAAAAGGATCAATTTTCAGAAAGGTGTTTATGGGCCTTATTTGGTAAAGCATGGAGGGCACATATGAGACCTGATATGCAAGAGTCTATAGGACTCTTCTCTCGAATGGAAAGGAGCTATGTTGAGAGTCTCTTCCTCAAAGGCTAAATCTTTGGGAATGCTGTGGACATAGCAGTGAAGCCCAGGGTGGCTCTGTGCTGGGCTGACCGGGCACACCACAGGCCTGCGCTTGGACACAAACAGGGCAAAATAAATGTGCAGATACAAGCAGACTTTTGCCCTCTGTGAGCTTCTGTGTTTGATGCAGTTACCTTTTCTATGCAGCTTGTGCAGCAGAGGGGGAGGCATGCAATCTGATGAAGATCAGAGGTTGAGGCTTCTAAGCCTCAAGGAAGTTGTGCTCTCTGGTGGGCAGTGCAGAGGAGGAGAGCCGGCCTGACTTGCTGTGACCAGAGGCTGAAGATAGGCCATGTCTGAACAAAGTTGAGCTCTGTCAAATTTAGTCCTGTGTCAGGGGCTGTGTGTGTCATGTTGGTGTCAGGAAAGTTTATCCTTCCTAATGGTCTCTTAAGTTTCCTCCTGAGCTCTTTCAGTCCAAGCTTGACTTGATGGGACTTGATGGCACAACTTGCATCTGTCTTCAGTCCATATAACCAAGCTTCAAATGTTCTCGTTCCTGGCTGTGCCCTGAACTGGTGCGACACATCTGTAATCTCTTGGTAGCTCTTTCCACTGGCTCCCTGCAATGTCCTAGCTCCAAGAATGATTTAGCACAAGTATCTGTTGCTGATCCTGACTGCGGTTATTCCAGGTCCCAGTGGATGATGCTGTTTGGCACAGGAGAAGTTTGGCCAGGCACGATTAAAAGTTTTTTTTTTTTAAAGCTAAATAGGGTGCCTGAGGGTAGCAGATATCTCTGTTTGAAACATGAGCATTCTTTCTACCTCAAAAATCCACCAACTGGACGGAGGGGTAGGGATTTTGTGAAGAGTTTTCTGGGACTGGTTGGTACAAATTGATTTTTATCTCAACTGCCAGGTATGGTAACTGAAATGTATTTGTTCTGAGATTTTTGTCCGGGCCAGTGAGTCTATTGGCATCCCAGAAACATGGGGATCTGACAGAGAAAACCTGCAGAAAGCACAAGGAGGTTTTTCTAGAAGGCAGCCTGGGCAATGTGTCTGAGCTCATGCCTGGGTTACCGAGCTCTTGGGACATCTGATCTGTGTGCTGACGTGTTTTGATGTGGTTTACAGGCAGCACAGTACTCACCTTTCTTAGTTCTTGCTTTGCATACCTGCAGAGTAATAGACCCTTTCCAGTGACTGTAAGTACATTGAACACTGCAGAATCCTTCTTTAGGGCAGCACTTGGCTGGTAGGGCTGTCTCATTGCTGTTCAGTTAGCTGTGAGGCATAAACAGTATCCTCTCTAGTCTGTTACTCTGGAACAATGGTGGTGTTAATTGGTTCCTATCAGTCTAATATTTCCTATAAGGAAACAGTAAACGTAATGGACTTAATTTGACTATATCCTCATTTATACTTGTTGTGATGAAGTCAGTGGCTTTATAGAGGCTGTATTGGTGTAGCATGAATAACCACTGTTTTTCTATGCTGCTAGTCAGTGTTGATTCTCTTAGCACTATTCTGATACTGTTAGTGCTTTCCTGGCTCCAGGCAAATAGTACAGCCTGCAAAAGGGGTTGGCAATCTGTTTTTCAAGCAAGAATGAGAACGGCCACATGGCTACGTGGTATCTCTCTTTCTTGGGTGCTTTCTCAGTCCTTCCAGCTATGAGATGCTCTGGTGTGTGCCTGGTCACTGTCCACAACAGCAGACACAGATTAAATCAGGAAGTAGCAAAAATGAGGGTGTTGCTAAAAAAGAAAAGTGTTTTTGTTCCAAACAGGGTGAGTATGCAGAGCCATGAGAGCAAGGAAGAGTTAAACTTGAGCATGGCTCTTCTGATGACCAAGAGGGCTGCAAATGCTTGGGAAGACTCAGGGGAACAGGCCCTTGGGAGCCAAATGGTAATTGAAACACAGGCACAAACAGTGAAACTCAAGGAGTTGGGGAAAAAATTGGTTTTGTAGGCTTCTCTAGAGTTTAGACTGCTCACAAGTATGCTGAGCACACTTTGGCTTCCACTTTATGAAAAGAAGAATGTCCTCCTAAATACTAAAGCAGTGATTTCTTCTATCTTCCATTTGAGTGTGGCACTGAAGGTCTATGCTGTTGTCAGTCCCATTTATCAGAGAGGCAAAGCCCGTGGTGCTACATCTCTTTGTTACTGAACTGGAGAAATGACTGTGGGGTTTAAAGCCCTAATGTCTTCACTAGAGTGTGTGCTGCCATTGCAGGAGTTTCTCAGCTGGACATATGGGGGGCCTTTGGCACAGTAGAAGCTGCAGCTGTGGAGATTTCTTCTTGTAGCCCTTCTGAGCATTTTATCCAGGGGCACTTGCTAAGCCCCATCACAAAAAAACCCTTGATGTCTATTGTATGTGCTGTCAGCACTTCTTTTGCTTTCAACTTGGACGTTTTTCTAGGTCCTCCTAGTGATCATAGGGTGAGCCTTATCTTGGGAGAGTGCTTGTTTGAAATAGTATCATAAAGTGACTGAGCCAGGATAATATCTCACTTATTATGGGTGGGCAGGTTTCTGTCTTGGCCCTTGTACTTGTCTTGTTGGAAAATAAATTGGTTCAACTCATTAACCTGGCAAAAATTGTGGTAGGTTTTGATGGTCTTATTTTCTGCCATTTTTAATGAGAAAAATGGGATTACTGGGTAATCAGGCCAGCATCAGGGCAGGTGCAAGGTAAGGAGTGAGATGTGTGTGTGGCCAGGAACATACATGCATGGGGGAGGTCAGGGGAAGCAAGACCTCCACTTTGGTGGAGGCAAGTATTCATTCTGTTCAATTTTGTTATAAAACCTTGCCTTGAATATCTTGACAGTTTTAAGTGCAGTGGAAGAACCTCTCTTATGGCCCAATTGCAGCAAGTACATGGCTTTTTATCTCTTAATTTTTGAGTGGTAAAGAAGGTTTTCATCTTGCCATGAAATTGAATTGGGTTCAGTTGAGCCCTTACTGAGCTGTAGGGTGGTGGCAGTATTGTGGTCTCACATTTATCCTCTCTCTCTCCTGCTCAGCTTGGCATTGCTGTGGGCTTTCTGGTCCCTCCAGTTCTGATTCCTAATGTGGAGGATGTGGAGAAGCTGGCCTACCACATCAGCATCATGTTCTTCATGACTGCAGGTGTGGCATCAGCCCTATTCATCCTGGTCATCATAGGTAAGGAGGTGGCAGCATTCACAGGAAACCAGATGGGACTGAGAATATCAGCCTGTGTGTGTTGGGGGAGCTATGTGCTGGGAAATGGGCTGGGAATGTCACCTGGGGATGTATCCTAGCCCGCAGCTGACAGGGTCATGCGATACCATGTCTTGCTGCTTCGAGTCCTTGATGAACAGCACATATGGAAGGGAGTGTAACAGGCTGTGAGTGAGCCTGCCAAATTGTTCATTTCATCCTTTGCCTGCATAATAAAACCCTGGTATGAGTAAGTCCTTTAAAAGCCAACAAAAGTATTCCAGGTTTCACAGTCATCTGTCCTTCAGATAAGGTGCTGGGCTTTGGGTT
>VYZS01106337.1:0-28222 GCA_013400695.1 Neodrepanis coruscans | reverse complement strand
AAAAAAAAATCAAGATTCTACAAAGTAAATTTCATACCATTGCTATCAGATTTTAACATTTCAAGACAGATAGAAAAATTATTTCTCACCTACCACATGAAATGATCTGAAATTTCTGTGGAAAACAGCCTGACCTGCTGAAGCACATGCAAAGACTAGAGCCTTGGCAGTACCTCACTCAACAAAGGATGGCTTTAGCACAGGTGTGAGAATCACCTTGCACAGAACATGGGTCATTTTGTCACACAGCAGCAACTCCAACCCCTGTGTGTTCTTTGAGCATCCCGGGATGGAAAGAATACTTCAAATTAGCCATTAACTGAGATTATTTGGCATTAGTGAGGTTCTGCATCTTGCTGCTAGCGCATAAAACCTTCTGTGGTTGGCTGAGAAAGCCTGAGAATGGCCCAGGAGGTTTCTTAAGATGAGTTTATATGTAGATGTTTAACTTTTAAATGAATTTTTATGTTTTTGTCAATTTTATTAAAATCCGATAGATCTTAGTCTCTAAACCAGCAGCATCTGCATGGTAGTGGAAGAGCAGCATCTCCATGGGCAGATGCAAGGGGATACAAAGAACAAATCCCCCATCCCCAGGGCTTGCCCTCTCTGTTTCCAGACCAAAGCAAGCACACACAGCAGCCTGCAATGACTTACTCCACAGCACAGGAGCATTAACCACCTGCTGCAAGCGGAAAATGACAATGACAGGGAGAAAAGGCAAATTTTATTGTGTCTGGAGAACTGCAGCTCCATGAAGCCGAAGTATTTAAATAGACAAGAATCTTTTGTTCGGGAAGCTGGGCACTAATAATAACATTTCCTCCCGCAAAGAAGGCTTCTTCCCAGCTGCTTTCCACGGTCTCTGCCTCCTCCTGTTCTCCTGGCACTGTCCCAGACTTTGTCACCCCCCTTTCCCTCTCAGGCTACAGAACACCCCATGGTTTTCCAGGCTGCCTTCACTCCAGCTTTCCCTCCTCCACCAAACATCCGGATTTTCTTTTTGATTCCCTGCTCTGTTTTTTCCTTCAGGCTGTCTCAGTAAATATACATGAAAAAGAGAAAGCTTCTTTTCTATGACTCTGGTGCTCTGTGACACAGCACCTCCCATCCCCTCATTCTTACTGGGAAAGCCTGGTGCTGCTTATACAGACATCCCACTTGGAGAATGGGGGACACCAGAGCAGCCTCATCCCAGAGTCACCACCAGCATCTTTCCCAAATGCCCATAGCTTCCCAAAGCTCAGGGAGAGTTTTAAGAGAAATGAAGGCCTTAATTTGGCCCTGCCAGCTCAGGACAATGTTCTGGAGGAGCCAGCAGCCATCATCTGGGAGAGCAAAGTTGTGGTTCCCACCCTTCTCTCTGGAATAGCATCCCTGCCCACATGGCTGGTGGGTTGCACAGCGGCAGTTGGCCCAGCTGAGGGCTGGGGGCTTCTACCGGGACCATCCCATGGGAAAGGACGAGCTGGTGCTGACCTTGCAGCCCCTCACTGGGGCAAAATAAACTGAAAAAAGAGACTGAGCAATCAGAAACAAGATCTTTTGGAAATCAAGTCTTACCTGGAGAAAATGTAGGGCTGAGGGAGCTGTATCTGGAGTGGAAATGAGGGGAGTTATAGCAGAGGGGTTGTGGCTGCACAGAGATCACAGCTGAAATCCTTCAATATCCTGCTGCTCTCGGGGGACCAGAGGGTCTCAGCAGAACCACAGCTTTATAAGGTGACAAATTTGAATACCAAAATGCTGTGTAACAAGAGGAACAGAAAAACGAGCAAAAATAAAAGTATTTAAAGAAAACATATCTTGTTTCTTTCCTAAAGAAGGTGAAGAGGCAGGACAGTTATTGTACGTAGCCCAGTGTATTTACTAGAATTAATTTAAGAACAGAAAATTCACAGATAGAAATAATATCATTCAATCAAGACTGAAGTGTCCTGACAGTATTGGTGTAAAATTTTTCCTGGTTCTACTAAAATAAATTGGATTTAATGTTGGTTTCAACAGGGCTGTGACCCTGCTCTGCACTCTCAAGCCAGCTTTGGGGAAGAGGATGTGTGTGGGATCAGAAAAGCTGCAAGATACTAATAAAAATATAGAAATTAGCATCCAGATTTCCATACACAAAGCCCTAAGGAAATTGGATCCCAAGTGCCAGTTTTAATTAAATAGTAGTTTGGAATATTATAAAAATCCCAGGAAGTAATATGTAGTTATGCATCTACAAAGCTGATGACTTTAATTATTCTATTGATTTGAAATACAGTGTCCAAACATATTTTACATATTTATTAAATTTGTTAGTTTAATAAATATGTGGAGACAACATGGAAATGTGTATCTGCTTTTAGAAACAAGAGGCTAAATCCTTGATCCATTCATTTGCATGAAAAAAAAGTGAAGCTAAGGCTTCACTCATTTTATTATTAAGCAAGTAATGATTTAGAAAATGTACGTTATCATCAACACTATAATCACCATCCTGAGTCCATAATCCCACGAAGGAAGCCTGCACTGCACATAAACTAAGTCTACTGGGGGCTGTTGAAGCTTAAGTTCCTTAAGAATTATTTTTAAGTTCCTCTCCATCAAGGATATTATAAGTAATGAGAGCAGCTGCAATTGTGGCTTTTTAGAAAGTGTTCTCCCAGCTTGTTCTAAAAAGCCTGTTTTAAAGGTCGTGGTGCTGAGCCTGTGGTGTGGTGCCTGGGCTGGCGTGTACAAAGTAACTGCATTTTAGCTGGCATCTGGCTGAGCCTATATTTTCATTTGTAAAAATTGAAAAATTCTTGGAAGAACTCCACAGCCTACAAAAAAAAAAAGTTCTTCTTGAAAACTAGTTACAAGTTAATGATAATTCCACTTTGGGCAGGAAGGAAGGGTTTAGGCTGGACGTCCCTGGGTGAGTCGGGAGGATGTTAAACCACAGCCCTGCTCCACTGCTCAGGTCCCATTCACAGCCCAGGCTCCTGCTCAACAGGACAAAACACCCCATTGCCAGGAGATTCATTAAACATCTTCCACAAAACCAAATTACTTCTATGAGCAGTAAGTAATTCTGAATATGTGAAAACTTTCTGAATGGAGTTAAAATCCAGCTTTTCCTTTGATACATCCCTAGAAGGAACCTCAAATATTAAATCCCGAGAAATACAGACGAAACCACGTAAAACATGAGACATCCTTGATATGTACAATGGGATCCCTTATGCTTGAGATACAGTGAAAACATTCATAGACATCATAGTAAAACTCAAATTCTGATTTATCCCTGCATTTAGCTACAGCTGGGGTACAATTCTGGTTAGAGTGTCCATTTGCCTAAAATATATATTTTTAACTACCTTAATGGGCTTTGGAGCAATCTGTGCTGGGAAAAGAACAGGAAGGACCTGCTGTAACTTCCACATGAGAAACAGGCCGAGGCACTGGAAATAACCAAAATGGATCTGTACAAGTACCAAGGCAGATACACAACCTCTCCTCTGCATGGAAGGAAAAATCCTGCTGTGCTATTCATTTATTTTCAATAAATGTCCAGATTTAAGATGGCTGATGTGAATTAGCATAGGTATCGGATCATAAAATCTTAGAATTCAAATTTGACTATTTCTTCACTGGCATAAATCATAGAATCATATAGAAACATGGATTCATTAAGGTTGGAAAAGACCTCTAAAATCAAGTCCAACCATCAACCCAGCTCCACCACCATGCCCCCTATGTCCTCAAGCACCACATGTTTTTTGAATACTTCCAGGAATGGTGACTCCACCACTTTCCTGAGCATCCTGTTCTAGTGCTTGACAAACCTTTTCATGAAGAAATTTTTCCTAATATCCAATCTAAACCTTCTGGTGCTACTCGAGGCTATTTAATCTCATCTTGACGGATGTATGGGCAGGATTTTTGTAGCTCCATAGCTTTACTGGGATTCATGTACCTTATAGAAATAGAGAAAGAGCTCATAAAAGAGAAAGTCCCAGGCAACCAAATCTGGAGAGCAGAGCAGTGCAGCACTTCACCAGGCTCCTGTCCTGCATATCCTAGAGCTGAGATCCAGCTGCACTCACCCTTACAAGCCAGGGTATCTGCGGGATCGCTGCCATGGAAGGGTAGAATGAAAATGAGATTGATGTGTCCTGTTAATTCCTTTGTCAACAGCCCACATAAGCTGGGATGTGGTGCACATAAAAAAAGTGACTGTCCCTTGTCCCCCGCAGAGCTCTGGAGCTGCACGACGTCCCATACTCATAAATGTTTCATTGCACTTCTGGAAAACAGACACTGCTTTTGAGCAGTCTATGAAACAATATTGTAAACAGCTCAGCTATTCTCCCCTCTGGTCTTGGCAGAGACAAGAACAATGTGCATTCAGGAGGGATGAAAACCCTCTGCCTTGGTCATCCTGATTCAGGGATGCCCAATGTTGCCTTCCTACTATGACAGGGAGAGGTGATGGGGCTGGATGGAGGGTCACAGGATAAGATGAGCAAGGCAAAGGAAAAGGCTTAAAATAAGCAAAACCACAGTTGATAGGGGTTGCAGGATTTAAGCGGGAGCCAGTGAACACACTGGGCTGGATGCACCCGCCTGAAAAACAAAAAAAAAATCCAATAAAATGGGCAGATGGTCCTGGAGACGTGGGGGGAAGGGGGGATGGAAACAAGGAAACCAGATATTAAAAAATGTAAATGAGAGGGAAATTATAAAAAGCATAAAGCTCCTGTCCCTGAGGGAACAGCTGTGTATGCTAATCCCTCCTGGGCTGCTCCTTTTGGATCTCCCTTCCTTCCTTCCTCCGTCCCTCTCTAATAGCTCCCTTGTTCCTGCTGGACAAAACCGGCCCTTTGTGGCTGCTCTCAGAACAACATTAAAAACAGGAATAGGGAAATTGTAAACAGGAGGCTTTTGGCCTACAGGCCAAGGCACACACCGGCCTCTGAGGTCTACTTCATGCTAAGCAAAGAAACAGATCTTTGTTGCTAAAGGGATTAGGGCTGCGGGATTTCGGAGGCTCGGCGGAGGCATTCAGCTGGCCTGAAGTGGGGGCTTTGTAAAGAGATACCTCCATTATGGCCCCGCCAGCGGAAATGGCTCACGCTCTTTATGCAATCGGGGTAATGCGATATTGTTGGGCGGCTGAAGGGCTCTGGTGAAGCCCGGCCCTATCTGCTCAATGGCAAATTCTTTCCCTGCTAAATAGATGGTGGGTAATTACCTTTACTGAGTGGGGGGGAGGGAAACAGTCCATCTTTAACCCTTAGGTGCTTTAATAAGAGCCATCCCAGTGAGATGCCACGGGGTTTGACAGAGGCAGTGGTCACGATGGGCTTCTAGATGAGTTTCTACCACCTGCATCACTTTTATATCTCAAGTTCCTCATCAGGCAAATACGCACATGCCATAAAATGTCCATCACCTGTGTTACTCCAAGGCTCCCTGAGCCCACCTTCACTCTTGGGGTACTGATAGCTCATGCTGCAAACCCCAGGACAGCCCTTGACCAGAACTATCCACTGCACCCATGTCTTTCCACGCCACTGTGGCCCTGCCCAGGGTTATGCCCCAAAACCCTCCGTGAGGTTTGTGGTTGGGATTTTGGCTGGGGGTGGCTTTTTTCTTTTTTTTTTGGTTTTAGAAATAATGAACTAATTCTTTCCTGATGAACAATAACCTACATTCACATTTGCATTAAGATTACTCCACAGTTACACACAGCCCACACCACCTCTATGTAAGTATTAAGGATTTTTCCATAGTTAACTTCTAATTAAATTCCCCAGCTGAGCACAGGAGCCACAGGAAAATAGACAAGCCCACAAACACCACAGTACCACCAGCCCCTGCACTTACAGTGGGAATCTCCCCTGGAAAACAAAGCAGGCAGCACAGAGCCTGTTTGCAGCCGAACCATCTCCATCAGCATGAACATGTGCTGCCTTCATATTTGTAGGGCGCAGGACATCCAGAGATGGGTGGTCACACTTCTCTTAGTGCTAACTAATACTCATTTCCCGTAAAACCAAGATTGCTTGCAACTGGAAGGTGGCTCTGCTCTGGAAAAAGAATATGAGTTTGCTGAAACATCTAGAGAGAAGAATAAATGTGAAATAATTCACATCTAAGGCCACTGGATGTGAGACTCTGCTCAGGCTGTACCAGTGTTGATGATGATCAGCTGCTGGATGTCACCTCTGCCCATCACCCTTCTGCCACCCATTCCCAGCAGCTGAGGACTCCTGGGGCCATGCAGGGAGAGGGAAGGGAAGAGCTGGCTTTGATAGCACCATTCTAAGCCATTCCAATTTTTCAACAACACAAACTGGTCATATTTGAATAAAGTTCACTAGAACCCATTCATTTTAACCTTACAGGTTGGCCTGATAATAAAAGTCAACTACCATACAGTCCATTTTTAATTATTCTTTTTTTCAGGCACTGCCTAAATCTCAGCCTTCTCTTTTTTGGCTCTAGTTTCAGACTCTCTTCCCAGGAAAATGTTTGTAAAAATAATTTACTATAATTAGAAAAAGGTTTCACTGAAAATTCATTACTGGAAGCCTGTCCTGCCAGTCGGAGTTAGGCAGGCTCCAAGACACCTCTTTCTCTGACATGTTCCTGCCGAACTAACAACCAAAGTGACGCCCATGTTTACTTTACAAGAGCTGGGCTTTGAATTCCAGCTCCCAGAATCAAAAGATTACATTTGGATTGCTACATCTATTAAAAATATCTGTTGACTCCAGTCCCTGCATAGGGTGAGAGTCCCGCCTCCCAACAAGAATGAGAATAAGAAGAATGGGATATGTATTAGTTTGACAGTGTCTTGTATAATACCTGCTCAGGTGTAGCAGTGCTGCTGACAGCTCTTGCTGTACCTGTTTATAGCACTCTCAGTATTTGGCCTCCAGAAACATCAGCCAGTACAGACACAGCCTCTGCCTCCTGTGCTGGGAGCCACCACTCCTCAGGAGAAGGGGGACCATCATGGCAAGAACAAAGTAAATCTGGATGATGTGACCAAGACCAAACAATGCCTGAAATTTTGTCATTTCTGTGCTCCAAGTGAGGAGGTTTGTTATCCCTTGCTCTACCCAGGGTGACCATAAAGGCTCCCAGCAACCGGCAATTCCAGCCAGAGATCAGCACTCCCTTTGCCAGTCCTCCTCTGCACTGGTGCAGAGCCCTTTGGATACAGCATCCCACACAGACCACTGCAGCACAAATCCCACTGTTCTCCCCATCCCAGAACTTTGCTCCTGGCAAAGAAAAGCACAATCATGTTTGTTAAAAAGGGAGAAGCACAGAAAGGCAATCCCTGATCACATCATCACATCCCTCCAGGATGGGATTCTGAGCTTTTAATATCCCTTCGGGTTTGGGACTTTCCAAATCCAGCAGAGCAGGCTGGGGGCTGAGAAATGGTGACTTTCTGACCAATTACAAAGTAATTAAAAGTCCCACCGAGAATGCTTTGCATATGGACTTTAATTATTATACCACATTCCTGCCAGAAAAACACAAAAGAGGATCTCGGGCGGCTTGGAGAATGCATATGGCTTGTGTAGGTGGAGAGACCTAAGAGACTGTTACTTTGGGTAGGAAGTGGATTTTCCCTCTCCTATAATCTTGTTAAATTACCCTGGTTTTAAATCAATGATTTATATCTCCCTCTTCAAATCCAGAGGCAAAAAAAAAACCCCAAACCGTCTCTAAACAGCCAGTGTGTGACAAGCAATACATTTTCACTTTCATTTACCCTCACACTGCAAAGTTCACTCAGCGAACCAGAAGTGTTACAGGAAAATACTGTGAAGGACTGGTTATAAAGAAAACCTTGGCTGAAATGAGATGGAAAACAGATTTCCCTGGTTAGGTAAGTATCAGAAAATAATACATAATGTTAGACATCCGAAAAGGGAAGTAGGAAAATATTTAGGAATTTGCATAACCATTGCAGCCTAAAAAAGCACAGAAAAATAGTTTCATTAGGCAAGGACATTTCAAACAGGCAGCAATGCTGGATCTTCCTGGGAAATGGCCATACCTTATGCTCAGCTTTGATTTTCTGTGAGTGCCTGTGTAACTGGCTGAGGATTCCCAAACAGATATTCATTTGCCATTTGGATTTCAGGGAATTTCCGTCCCTTCTACACCACTTTACATCTGTGTAGGTCTAGAAGTTTCCAAGGGGAATCATCTCATAGCAACACTCACAATAATAAAATAAGACCCAGCACAGACCTGGGACCGAGGCCACACTGCAGCCCACCTGCAACAGGGAGTAGTCCAAGTCTATCCAATTAACATCTCATCGACCTTCCAGTTTTGTGAAAGCCCCACTGAGCTGCCATTGAGTACCAAAGCCTTCGTGATTTGAAAGCTAATTGTGTCCTAGGCTGCATCAAAAGAAGGGCAGGCAGCAGGTCAGGGGAGGTGATTCCTCCCTTTATTCCATTCTTGTGAGACCCCACCTGGAGCACTGCATCCAGCTGCAGGGCCCCCAGCACAGGAAAGACATGAACTTGCTGGATCAAGTCCAGAGGAGACTGGAGATGCTCCAAGGGCTTCTGCTCCAAGAGCAAACAGCTCTGCCCTGTAACCCAAATGCCCCATGTAAGGTATCACCAGCAGTGACAGCACAGAGGAGCTGCATGTCCCAGAGACCAGAGGAAGCACTGACATCACCCACAGATGTCTTTAGCTCTGCTGACTCACTGGTCTTCCCCCCAGGAGGAACAACATCCCAACACTGGGAGCATTCCCACAGCAACCCGTGCCACTGCTGGTGGAGCTGTGGCTCAGCAAGACATAGGGGAACACAAAAAAGCCCCTTTCTATTTCTGGACCTGGGTGAGGTGAATGGATGGAAATCACCAGGATCCCACTTCCCATGGGAAGCCATTAATAACCTCCTAAACACTTCTTCCACATCCTTTAACAATTGTGGTATTATGGGATGCTGAGGGAGCAGCCATGGGGTTGGTAAGCCCACGGGGCTCCTTCCTCCATGCTGCCCACCAGGCACTGCCAGGATGGTCCCACCCTGGCATGGCACAAGATGTGACTTTGTGTGCCTGTCCCCACTGCCAAAGGCGTGTTTGAGAAGGAAATCCCCCCACGTGGTTTGGAGGACCTCGAGGGAAATAAAGCCATCTGTTCATTGAGACAGACCTGCTTCAAACCAATTAATATAAAGAGCTTATATTAAAGGGTCTCGCTTCGATGCAAATCCCCTCTTGTAAACAAACCTTACAGGTCCCAGCCCCAGTCTCCAAGGCAAGTTCCAATCTGATTAGTAACTCCACATGCCTTAAATTCCCCCTTACCGATGAATAAAACTATCTTTTTGCAGAGATATATTAAACACTTACTAAATTTCACCTTGAGGTGTCCTTTTCAGTGTTCTTTAGTGAAAATGGGACCTCTCTGGGTGAAAAACAAGGAATTTAATTTGTTTCTTGGCAGTAGCTGTCCTCCAGACCACCACCCACACACCACAGCACAAGACCTCCACCACAGCCCAGCACACACTGAGTTTTATCTCTCATATATGCACCACTGTGGACTATTTCTGCCTAAAGCAGAGCACACAGGGTAAGGTGTGCAGATTAGTATATTAAAAACAGGAGAACAAATTAATGAGAAGGGAATTCAGCAACAGTTTCCTGTCATTCTCCAAGCAGCAGCCCTGGAAAGAACGTGTGGGAAAAGCACTTTGTGAAGATGAGCTTACCTGGTCAGGATGAGGACTGAGTGTTGCTGCAGGAGCACACACATGTTGGCTCTATGGACCCTGGAAAAGCAGCGGGTTGAGGAAACAGTCACCCCTATAGAGGAAATGCATCTGTTTGCTGATAGTTTAAACATGGTGAGCACCGAACTGGATCCACAGGCTGCTCCTCTGCAACTCAAGGAACCCCGAGGAAACTCCACAATTCCTTTGAGCAGAAGCCTTCCAACCCTCCACCAAGACCCACTTCCTTTTCTCAGATATTTGTCTTCTCAGTCTTTCCATTTAAACACATAAGCCAAGTTGTAACACAAACTGGCAAAGCCATTTAGCAATGTACATCCCTGCCCTTTCCAGATTCAGCCCTGCCCCATTCTGCTCCCCACCACAGGGATGTGGTTCCAGCTCACCTCAGTGGGCACATGCCCAGCAATAAAGAGAGTTTGATCCTGGGTCAAAACCAGTCTGATTTCTTTTCCTTGCTTCATATATCACTTTTT
Source organism: Neodrepanis coruscans (assembly GCA_013400695.1). NCBI lineage: Eukaryota > Metazoa > Chordata > Aves > Passeriformes > Philepittidae > Neodrepanis > Neodrepanis coruscans. The sequence goes on along the minus strand of VYZS01106337.1, from coordinate 17,986 downwards.
TCCTATTATGTTTAAAAACAGAGAAGCAGAAAATTATAAAATTATGAGAGCTAACTTAAGAAGTATATACATCAGTTATTTGCATTTCTTCCCTGTCTTCATAAGTAAAGCTGAGTCTCTAGATGGTACCTGGGGTGTTCACACAGAGGTTTTGCTTCTCTTGTCTTGCTTCAAGACAGATTCTACAGCCTTCACTCAGGAGAAGTCCCTTTTCCTGAGCAATAATGCAAATTTCCCCAAAACAGACAAAATAATGATCCTGCAGTAGAAGACAGTAAGAGAGCAGATGAGACACATTCCTGGAAAGAAAAACAAAGCTTTTCATTAAAGGTGAGCTCTGCTGTCAGCCTCAGGACTTCCAGCCAGTACAGAACAAGGATCTGCCCCTTGGCCTGAAGGGAGCAGAACTGGAAGCTTTGGTCTTAAAAACGAATTCATGAAATAATGGAATTGTTGATGCCCTGTACCTGTGTGGGGGGCAGAAAGTACCAGGAGCTGCTGAGCTGCCCTGAAACTGGTGCATCAGGGATTCTGATGGCATGAGAAGAGCTGGTGCTGGGAAAACTTGTGAATTTGGCATTGAAAGTGTTACAGAAAACATGCCATAAAGTTCCTCCGAGGCTTTAATTTCCCTCCCCCCCAATCTTCCTTTGATTTTGATCCCCTCCTTTCCTTGTGTCCTTTGAACTTTTAAAAAGGCACTTTGAAGGGATGTCATAAACTGGTGGGTTTATTCAGGATCTCCTCTTTGATGCTCCTGCTGCCGCGTGTGAACTGCGGCCCTTCAGGATGTAGAGCCAGAGGAGCCAAAAGCTGAGATGGAAAGGAAAGGGCAGGAAAGTAAAAGTGTGGACAAGGTGTTCAGCAACAGCTCAAGGACACAGGCACAACCCCACATTGGCTTCTGGACTACAAGGACCAGGTGTGGTTACATCCAGCCTGCTCTTCCCAGGGCACCTCGGGCTGGCAAAGGTCAGGGAGGAAGTGATGAGGACGAAAAAGAGGGGTAGCTGGTTGGGAATCCTTCATCCCAAAGGCCATCCTGATCTCATGTGATATCCCTATGGGAATAGCCATGTCCATGACACACAGGGCACCTCTGCCACCCAGGGATCAGCCCAGGAGCTCCAGGAGTGGGTGGCGGGACCACCCTCTAGCCCTTCCCACCTCCAGCTGTCCCAGTCATAAAAGGCCCTGCTGTCAAACATGCAAAATGTTGTTAAATAATAAAAAAAGTATTAAATAATCCTAGGCACACATACTACATGATCACCAAGAACAGGCATTCAGCTTCCAAGCTCATCCCATAGGAAGATGATGATGCTGCCCAAGCAGAAGGAAGCTGACACAGAGCTCGGCACCAGTTCTTCAGATCCAGGAAAAGTGCATGTTCCAAAGCCCCCTTTCCATACTGGAGTATGTAGAAAGCTCAGAATCACAGAACCATTAAGGTTGGAAAAGACCTCTAAGATCATCGAGTCCAGTGTCACTGCAGCCCAGGCTTAGGCTGGGGGATGTTTTTCCCCTCCCGTCTGAATTAGAACTGGATATTTCCACGACAAAGCTGATTTTGCAGCACAGGCCTTCATGGCACAACGCCACTGGTTAGAGCCTCTCAACTTTATTTAACCTTTGCATAGGGAATTGCATTAACTCATCCAAGAGAACCTCTCAGCAAGAGAGAAACAGATGTTCAGGCATTAGATAAGCTACAAGCAAGTCCATGGCATTTATCAGCAGGAACATGGGGTCGGGGTTGGTTTTGTTATTTTTAATGTTTTACCAGTGGTAGGAATTATTCTGAAATAAGTGAAAATCATCCTGAAAATTGCTTGAGAAAAGAAAGTGTATTTTTCCTCAGTTGCTCCTTTGTACCTGCAATATCAATTTCTATTCTTTTTTTGTAAATTTCAGCCAAGTATCTGCTTCTGAGACTGAATGCAGATGCAGTTGGAACAGGAAACTTTAACTTGCTTCCAACCTGGGAATTTTGTACTTTAAACTTGAGATAAGGAGAGAACTTCATTTTAAAGACACATGTCCCTTAACAAAAGACAATTACACTTCCAGAGGGGGCCACCCCACAGTGCTTCTGAGAAACTGCAGAAAATAGCAAAATCTAAAAACTTCAGCAATTCTAGTGTTCATTTATTAAATTATCCCCATTTAATACATGCCTAGAATCATAGAAACACAAAATGGTTTGGGTTGGAAGGGAACTTCAAGACCACTCAGTTCCAGCCCCCCTGCCTTAGGGAGAGACATCTTTAAGTTGATCCAAGCTCTGTCCAAGCTGGCCTTGGACACTTCCAGTGATGGGGCAGCCACAGCTTCTCTGGGCAACCCATGCAAGGGCCTCAAACACAGACACACACACACACACACGAGCAAGATATACACACTTAAAAAAAGGACATTTGAGGGATTTACAACCCCTCTACACTTACAATTGTCCTCTTGAAACATTCAGAAGAAAGGCCAGCCCCTCTTATCAACACCCAAGCAAAGCAATAGCTGCACTGTCCAGAAGATCTTACAGAGGACAAGGGAGATCTGGCAAAGCAACCTGGTCTTTTCTTGGTACGGGCAAGTAGCCTTGGGAAGCACCATGGCAGCCTGGTTCCTCATACAGCTGCTGCCTTCACACAAGCAGCCTTGAGAAAAGCAACCTAAGAGAAAAAATTTAGGTAGCAAATGAAAAAGGAGTATTTAATTAAGGGCATTTTGTGTTACTGGCCTATGGTAGACTTTTTAAAGACTGTCTAAAGACACCATTCAAACATCTAAAGCTGCAAATAGAAAACCTGGCACTACAGAGAAACCCAGTGCTCAGCTTGCCTACACCAGGCTACCCAAACAGCATCCAAAACTCAAGCCCTGAAGTTTTCATCCTCCTCAGGCTCTGCTTGCCCATTCACATCTCCCCCATGTTGTACCCAGGGCTTCCCAAGGACCTTCGCTAAGAGGAGAGCAGGGAGGAGAGAGCTGCCGTGCCACTGCCAAACCCACTCTGTAGCAAACTAGGTCAAATTGAAATGCTTTGCTCTCAGCTGAAGGTCACTACTGTCTCCCCAGCCTGTGCTGGGCAAGCTAAAGTGTATTTACATTGAGAAGATGCAGAGAAGTTTTGGAGCTGGAAGTGGTTAGAGGAAAAACAGGCTGTTAAAGAGAGTAGGAGCATGAGCTTGCATCTGAAATGGTGAACTCTGAGGGAGGAAAGAATTAAAAATCGCAAATATCAGACACTTCCCTCAAAGGGCAGAAGTGTTAGTCCTGCCTTCCCTGCTCCTGGTAGCACGGGTAGGTGTTCCTGCTGCAAACTACAGCACTGACGAGAGGTCTTGGGTAACATTTGCAGAGGGCTTTGACATGGAAAGTCCAAACTCCCCTTTACAGAGGCAAAGTCTGACAAAAGCATAATGGAAAGAGGCTTCTGACGGACAAAAATTGACTCCCTGGCACACGCAGGAGCCCACACAAACTTTCCAGCCTACCCTCCAAGTGTGAGCGCTGGTGTTTCCATTAAGTGCCTGAGAGCTCAGAAAGCATCCGGAGAAAAAGTAAACTCATGATTAGACTGAGCACAACTTTTTCCTTGATTTTCTGCAGAATTATTACAAGTAGTTTTGCAACAGGGGTAGGGATTACCCTGTTCCGAGGTGTCTCTTATGACTGCCCTATACATAGGTCCACAATTGTAGACATTTTAGGGGATTTGTGTGAAATCATTGTTGTGAAGGTCTGTAAGAAGAGACTTCTTATAGTGATAGAATCATAAAGGAAGAAATCACAGGATTATACAGGTTGGAAAAGACCTCTCAAAGCATTGAGTCCAATCATTCCCCCAGCACTGCCAAGGCTACCACTAACCCATGTCCCCAGGTGCCACATCTACGTGTCTTTTAATGTGTGACTCCTCCACTTCCCTGGGCAGCCTGATCTAATGCTTGACAACTCTTTTGGTGAAGAACCTTTTCCTACTATCCAATCTAAACCTTCCCTGGCACAACGTGGGGCTGTTTTCTCTTGTCCTATTCCTTGTTACATGGAAGACAAGGCCCATCCTCACCTCGCTACAACCTTCTATACAAAAGAGATTGGAAACAGCTCTAGATCTGGAGCCACACTGAACCTTGGGAAAGCCCAAAAAGAAGGCAGGCTACCTTCCCTGCCCCTGTCCCTCCAGAATGATTCCACTACTGAAGTGGGCAACTGGGAGCCTCAGGAAGGGGACACATCTTGACACAGTAGTTACACCATGGCCATCATTCACACATTGTATAGACTATGTCCTCTGCCCCCATGCATGGCTGTGAAAGCCATAGCACTGCCTGCACAGGAAAGATATGTTAGAAGACTAATTAATGTATTTTGGCTGTCTTCTAATGAAACTCGGCAGCTGGAAGCAGGCACGGAGCCAGTGCCACGTGACCGCTCAGTTCTCCCTTGGACACGTTTCAGGAATCTCTTTGCTAAAGTATCCAGTTGTCCTGCACAAGTCTTTTTCCCCCCAAACTGAACTAATCAATGTCTGGCTGTAAGTAATCATGCGGGGAGGGGGAGAAACGTGCACGGAAAAGCTGTTGTACATCAACCGCTGTGTTATAAATACGCTGGCGATGCTGCCATACACAGTATTTTACTCCTCCATTTATCTTCCCGTGAGCAGAACGGCTGTAAGCGGATGAGTGCCTGCCATGGAGAGCAGTTTTGAGTGAGGTTATTGCATTCTTGACTTAAGCCCATTTTTCTGGTTTCCATGCAAACGTCAATGAATTTTAAAAGGGAGCATTCAGCCCAGACCTTCCAATTCACACAAAATACAGTATCTCTCTATATGGGGATTATACTCTTGCTTGGCAGAGGGAGGGATCCAATGGATTTCTTCTCCTCTCACCGTTACAACCCCTGACTGTCCCACACATCCCAGTTACCTCTGTTGGTTGCTGCAGCCATTCCCATGAGTGCCAGGCAGGAACACACACTCCAAATGCACAGGAATATATAAGCTTGCACCTCATACATGTACACACACACACACGTACAGGTGTGTCCGGGACCAAGGACGACAGGAATGTAAATATGTTCTGTGCCTAATTATGGAAAGTACTTTGGCAGAAGGCGGCCGAGGCACAAAGAGCTACTATTGAGGTTCCTTAAGCTGTGGCCTCCATTCAGCACACAATTGACAATATTTAGACAGTATGGGCTAGTTCCTTCCTTCACAAGGTAACTTCCTCATCTGGCAGCCCTCAGGCAGGCTGTAAATGACCTTGTGTTTAAGGACAGTGTCAAATCAAATAAGCGGTCAAAGGAAAACCGCGCCTGCTCGCCTTCCCTGCATCACCACCTTTGGTTCTCCACTCTTTTCTTTCTCTTCAGGGTACTGGCAGCTCTGTGGGTTGAACAGAGCTGAAACCTACAGCAGCAGATGCTCCTGTGGTGCCCAGCACAGAGGCAGCAGGCAGAGCGCACTGGGTGATCCCGCTGCACAAAGCATGAAAATGATGGCATGCAAAGAAAGACTTACTTACTAATCCCAAAGGAATTTCATTTAGGGTTTTGTCTCTCCCCTTTCCAGCCTTCCCCAGGCAAACAACCTCCTATCAGATGCCCCCAGTTTTTCTGGTCTTTTTCTGTGTAGCTTCACTACCAATCCCTTCCCACTGTCTGTGCCCTGTTCTGATCTGCCTCCTGTAATACACAGTTCCAGACCACAAGGCACATCGACTTCTGAAAGTCTGGCTCTAAAACCAAATAAAAAGCTTTTCATTGACACTCAAGTGTAGGTGCAGCAAGTCAAAAGCCTTATTTTCATGTTTTACAGTGCTCCCACCTGAATAAATTCATTTTAAGTGCCACTTTCCATTTGTGGATTAGGAAAGGTTGGTGGTCTGGATGCCATCACCAGAGACCAAAAGCCAATATATTACCCACTGCAGGAGTCTGTCAGTGCTGCTGTATCTCACAGTCATCATCACTGCAGAGCATTGCCAAGCACTGACCCTGAGCCTTGCCTTGGACAGAGAGACATCAGGTCTGCTGCTCACAGGGAGGGACAGGCGAGTAGCCATAAAGCAATGGCAGGACCTGAATGTGACATGGCTCAGTGGAAAAAAAAAATCATTAATATAAAATATTTCCTAATCCACCCACCTTCCTGCTCCCCTTTGGAGCAGAACGGCTCCATTGTACTGCAGGGTTTGCTCAAGGCAGAGCCTGTGCAGGAAAAGGAGGTCTTGCACCATCCCTCGGTATGAACACACACCCCCAGATCCAAACAGGACTCTTGCAACCACCCAGTTTGAATGCAGGTGTAATTCTGACCATTTTCAGCTATAATGCTCAGTATCACCTTAAATTACAAATTGCATATACCTGTGGGTGTAAATGCAAGTGCATGAGGCAGATGTAGCACACCAATAGCTACAGTAGAAATATGGAGGAATAAAGTGGCACGGGATTATTGGCTCTGCCTGTATTTAACTTTCCAGCCATTTTTAATCATATGGAAGCATAGCTTACATGTGTTGGAGCATCACGGGCTGCCAACCCAGAGGACAAAGGTGCTCTGTGTGCCCAGCTAAAAGATCTGAAACTCTCCACAGTGGGAACATGCACCATCCTATCAAACACATAAAACATTAGCAAGCTCAGCATCTTCCAAGGAGAAGGATTCACCAAGTTTAAAATCCAGACCACAATGAGCAAGAGGTGCTCTCTAAATCTGTTTCGTCCCACTCAGCACATGGAAGGTTTGCCAAGCCCTTGGTGGCTCTCAAGCAAAACACGGAAGGTTTGAGTTTATTCCACTCGTGCAAGGAAACTCCACTGACAAATCCAACAGTCATTTGGCTGAGGAGCTGCAGCATATGGTTCCTCACTCTTCACACACACAACCCTCCATAGTAATGCAGGGACAGAAGCACTAGGTGGCAAAAAAAGCCAACAGGTCCTTATTAGTTACACTCTGGAAATGAACATTAATGTCTGTATAAAATTTCAGGTACTTCAATAACAACCGTGATGGGCATCAGTCTGTATCCCACCAGCATGTTTTATTGTTCCCGATGACAGATGGAAGTGAGGGCTCACAATTATATAAAAAAGGGGGAGAAAGAGGTTAAACCCCAAATTGTTCCTGAATAAATATTGCTAAAGTAGAAACAGTATCTTGCTGGATTTCTGTGCACCATTTCCTTCCTGGTAATGGCAGTGTAATAAAGCATCAAAATAAACAGTAATCAAAAAAATAAATGGCTAGAATTGGTCTGTATTCCAGATGAGAAACATCTGCAGGGGTAGATCAGCAGATCTTTTCTCTTTTTCCTGGGCAATTAGTTGGACAATGCTGTGCTCTTATAGGTAAAATTATTCTCCCAGCCTCTTCTATCACCTCATAAATTAAACCAGTATTTTTGGAAAGGAAGGAAAAATCAATAAATACCTCTAGATAAATAAGAGCAAAAGACTCCCCTAGATGTAGTTGAGCCTCCTGCCTCATGACTGTTTCCTGTACAGGCTTCCATTTCTAGCTGTGCTTTCTTAAAAGGATGGAGGGAAAAAAACAATCTTCAAATGCTTTAAAATTTAAAAATAAGATTACAATTTTTCCTGTGCTAAAAAGAACATAAAATAATGGCTGGATTAGACCAACATATCAACTGTCTGACTTGTTACAGACAATAGACAAGGACAGTCTCATTAATTTTGGAACCACCACTGCCAATTATGAAAGCATTGTGTTTGCCATACACATTGATTAGAAAAGCTGTTTATTTGAACTAATAAAGTGGTAAATGAGCTGAAATTGTCTTTTCTTTATTTTTAATATGATAAATGGAATAAACTATGAGTACATCTGTTCCAAGCCTCTTTTCCACAACATGTTATGTCTGAAAAGCCTGAAAAATGTTCTTTTCTATTCCAGCATTTCAAAGTAATGATTTTCTGCAAAGCATCACCTACAAAACATCCATCAGGCTTACACAGTTTAATCCTCATTCTGCATTTAGTTCCCTTTCTGAGCTAAACCACATTACGTGGGGAGGAGAAAACAAGTATTAGCCTACAGATAAATCATGGGCATCACTTGCTCAGCACCCCAGGGTGCAGCTCTTCAAGATGCTGCAGAATCATGGAATCATTTAAGTTGAAAAATACCTCTAAGATCATCAAGTCCAACTGTTAACCCACCACTAAACTAGGTTCCCAAGTGCCACATCTCCATATTCATGATGCCAAAGTGATTTCTTTCAGACAAATCTGTGTCATGACAGTAGGAAGAAGTCAGAGGGTCAGACACATGCTCTGTTTTAGCCACAAAACTGTTTTTCATTTCTTATTGTCATTATTCTTTTAAACTGGACTGAGGGTCTGAAGGAAGGATATCTCTTCAGAAGGATAAAGCCCTGGTCATCTAGAACAGGGATAAGCACACAGAACCCTAGGAATTTCAAAACATTTCCACCAAATAGCAAAGAAAAGTCTCTACACAATGTGTGCAGCACTGCAGCAGTCCTTGCTCTACTGAGACACCACACTATGATATTATTCAACACAGTAAATGCTGGACCTTTTTTTTTGTCCGGGCACTGTGATGACAAGAATGCATTAAGGTAAATCCATGGTCCAGTTTTGGGATCTCCCAGGACTAGACTAGAGCAGGGAATGAAGACTTGCTTCCTGAACCACCTCTGAATGGGAGCTGAGTAAATCAGCAAATAAGAAAGAAAGAAAAAAAAAAGTCAGCAGATAATGAACACCTTATTTTAGGCTGTGTTCAAGTAATTTGCTTTGCTGCAAAGGGATTTTTTTTATTGTGTTTAGTGGTTTTTTTACAGCAGCCATGAAGAAGTTTCTACATAAAGGAAAAGCAAACAGCTGAAGAGTCTTCCCTGGGCTTTGATCCTCCCTGCAGAGAGTAAACCATGGAGTGTTTGTTAAATCCTAATCCGATTTAAAACTGCTTTTGAATGCTTTAGAGGAGGAAGTGCTGGCTCTCACCATCCCATACAGCCCAGGTTTTTAAAGCTGTGTTACTCTGGCTCTGCAAAGCCAGGACCCCCCTCCTGGGCAACTGTTGCTTCAGCCAAAAACACCCACCTTGAGATAAAGCTCATTCAGACTGCAAGTGGATACATCTCTTCGTGTGGGCACCATTCTGCAAACTGTAGAAAGCTCTGGGCAGCTCACAGTAACTCAGCTCTAAACTGCATAAAGCAGGGGAACACAGTTCAAGCAAGAGCAAGAAGCTGACTCCATGCTGACAGTCACTAAAATACACTCTTTGCAAGTTGGAGAGTTGCTTAACGCAAAGTTATTCCCTTGATGCCCAGGAACCCTGGGCAACACACGGACAACAGCACGTGAACACACATCTCAGGTCATGGAATGTGGATCTCAACATGAACAAGATCCATATAACCTGCCATAGCAGATACCAGAGCCACAAGGAGTTCTCACGCTGGGCAAAGCCCTGGACCTTGCCTGGACAGGCCTGGCTTTGCTATGACAGATTCTGCTGAGTGCATAACCCATCATGACACCAAAGAGCAGCTCTTCACCTGAACCTCCTAAAAAGCATTTCTGGGATGTGGATCCAGGTAAGTACTTTTCTTAAGATACTTTGAACTTAGCACTTAAAACTATTTCTACTTTTTCATTTAAAAATACTATTTCAAAGGGAATCAGTATCTAGCAAGGTGCAAAAATCTAATGCAACATTTTCTGACAGAATTCTAGGTGTGATATCCTTTTGTGGCAGTCTCTCACACAATATGTTGGCAGATGGATTTTATGCCATCCATTATTTATTCCAATACCTTATTATTCTCTGGACCCCTCTGATTTATTGTCAACAGAGAGAATATCCAGAAATGCAACTTGGCACAGGCACACCTGTAAACCAATGATTCCATTATTATGGAGTCAGTGAGGTGTAGGACCCTGTTAGATCAGGAGCCAGAATGGCAACCCTGGCTTAAAGGGTTTGTAAAGGAAAAGACCAGGGACACTAAAAATTTAGAATCCTCACATCTGGATTCAGTCACTGTAGCAGGATAAAACAAAGCTGTAATCCAACCTTCTCTGTTCAAGTGTGGATCAAAAGATGAGTGTACACATCTCAGCTCGGCAGGTCATTGTTTTCTGTGAGTTCAGTTCACTAAGAGCCTGTTAGAAGCAGAGATTTCAACATGAAAACTAAGGCCCCAGGACACCAGGATTAGAAATGTGCTGGCAACTGGCAAGATATCAGAACAGTTTCTTTGGCTGGAGCCAAAAAGCAGCAATTTTGCCTTGGAACTGTTTATAAATCCCAGCTCCAGAAAAGCCTAAGAGACTCAAGATGATCATTGACACAGTAAAACCAGTCTGTGTGTTTGCAAGACACAGGTGTCAGTTCCGGGGAGATGGAATAGCACAGATCTTCAGAGGGAAAAATTATCTTCTGTGTGCCAATGTACATTCAATCATGACTAGTTCTCCTGCTACTGGATCCCTGCTTAAACATAGTCTAAGAGCTGCCTCAGTCCAACAGTGAACGACTTAATGTTCTTCAGGGAGTTTCAAAAGGTAGGAACAGGGAAAAGCAACAGCAGGACCCTCCCTTCCCTTCCAAAAGTAACTTCTAAAGAGCAAAATGACCTTTACTTCAGCAGAATGTGCTTATGTAGCAAGAATTATATTTTTTTTAACTGATCTCTTCTCCAACAGTTAAAATACACTCCCACACCATATGCAAGGACGCGAGTCAAATCTCTGCTTTACATCACACATGGCACTTTTAAATGACATCTCCTTTTTCCGGGGTGGAAAATCACAGTCAGCATTTGTATATAAATATTATTACACAGCTTGAATGTAGAAGCCAGGAAACAGAGAGTGCTGCATGACAACGTGCTAAAAATTCCTCGCTGCATTTTTTTTGTGTGAAGAACCCAGCACTGTTTGTACAGGATTCCCATTGTCACACAGGGCGTTGTGCTCACTGCAGCTCACACAGGACCAACACTCGTCCTGGAACCGGAGTACAACAGCACACAGGAAACTGTCTCCTCATCGTCTGACACTGAGATTCACTGCTCTCTGAAAAGTTACAGATTAATTTCACCTGTGCATACATTAAATCCCAGGCTATTGTCATGCTCTGACAACTCATATGCCTAAGAACAGTGATACCTTAATTAGGAGTGTGAACATCTCCTCCAAAGAGAAGCAGATGAAGAAACCAGGTTGGCACACATTCTCTTTAAAGTAATAATAGCATTACTTACCTTAATAACATTGCTTTATTTTAAGAACAGTATTTTTTATTAGACAAATTTTCAACTACAGTAGTCCTCTATAGCTCGTAAATGACTGACAGGGCCAAAGACTAGGACTTGACTTTGTTTTAGGCTAAGATCAAACTTAGGATCAGCCTACCATGCACTAGCTTGAGCCTGTCTGAGTGGCATGAGATCCTAATTTCTCCTGGGACATTTTAGTTTGCTACTTCAGGGCTAGAGAGACAGTACTTTAATAGTCCAGGGCTTTTCCATCTCCAGTGACAACACCTGAAATTAAAATCTCCAGCCTCCAGTTCATCAAACCCTAATCCCTCCATATCAAATGGTCAACTCCCTGCTACTAAAAATACCCTGAACTGGCCGACGCCAGCTCTTTAAGCATCCATAAATAGTGGTTGGTTTTTTGAAAGCCACACGCTTCCATGTGTCCACAATGTGCTGCTTGACTTTGAAAACAAAAACACTTCCACTGGAGATACACAGTGTTCCATTAAAAAAAGTCGATCCAATCCCTGAGGCATGAAAACCTTAAATGGGGATAAGCCACGTCCGGAACACGCCGATCACAAATATCCAACCAACAAAACATTGGGCACTCTGGGGATACTGCAGCATTGATATTAAATACTTACTGTTTAAAAGCACAAAGATAATCAAATATAGAGTGAAAAAAGAAATTCCATTGCTAACACAGACACGCTGTGGGATTGGCAGAGCATGCAAGTGCTGGACAGCCTCTTGTTAGGGTTGTCCTTAAATTATCTTACCAAGTTCCTGCTGGACAAAGCAAAGCTGACTTGTCAAAGATGCTAAAATTACTTTGGGCTTAATCAGAGAGCCCAGGACAGAAAAGGAACAAGTGATATCCTCCTGAAGTGCATCTTTTTAGAAAAAAACGTGTTGTGTGGCAAGGTCCTACAACACAGGATGTGAAAACCAGGAGAAGCGGTTGTTTCCATTCTACCTCTGGTTTCACTACTCTACAAGTCTCACTATAAATTGTTGAAGAGCTATAGCAAAACCTTCCCCACACCCTTCAGAGCTTCCAACCTCAGAGACCTTCAGCCGAGTCCACAGCTGCTGAACCAGGGCCTCCTGCCTAAAATACCCCCAGGAACTTCCAGTAGAACAAATCCGCATAATTCTATTATTCATATCATTGAATTTTCTAGATAGGACAAAAAGTTTTGAGGGTGCCCTGTCCCTTTGGCTGCCAATATTCTGTCAGGGATATCTATTCGCAGATCAACTATGGGAATTAAACATTCCTGACAAATCTGGGGGCCAAGATTTGATTTGATTATAAAAATTCAGGGTCATTTCCAGACTTTATCCATTCTGTTTCTAATTACTTCAATAACTGAGACAAGTTTTGAGGTGAAATCTCAAGTCTCTTTCAACACATGTTTTAATGAAAAGAAATTCACAAAACCAATGGATAAACAGGTCAAAATTTTTACACATAACTTTTCCCTTCTAACTTTAACCCTTTCAAAGGATGCCAGGCATAACTCAATAGTCTTGGAAAGTGTTAGCATCCATTAGATGGACAGAGGACTTTGCTTTAGAACTTTTAGAAAAAGTGGGGTTTGAGATTGGACTGAAATATAAATCTCATAATTCCCATATAATCTCATAATTCCCAAAACTCTGGACGAATAAGATGTTACATATTTTTACACCAGTTTCTCCTGTCTAGTTTTCCATTTCTCAACCATTTTCTGTTTGTCCCACAAACAAGTAAAGCCCCTACACTGTGCTGTACATCAAAATGCCTGAGTAGACGTGCACAAGGACTTCAGAGTATTTTCCCTCAGAGGAACTCAACCGTCATATCCATTACATTTGGAACTCGGGCTATTTTTGCCCTGTGCATCATTCAGTGCTTGTCCTCGCTGGCTCTTGCCTGCCAGGACGATGACTAACTTTCTCCCTTCATTTGTTCCCTCCACCCCTGAGAACATTCACATCCATCTGGAGTTTCTCACAACAAAATATTTTTAAGCTAACCAAAACACCGTAAAACAGGATCAGCAAACTCCACTCGCTCATCTCAGCATCCTCCCAAGTCTTGGCACACACAGCAGTGGCCTCACAGCAGAGCTGGTGCCGTTGACCCTGGGCTTGGGGAGGGTGGAGGATCCTGTTGATGCCAGCGTGGCTCTGCAGGGCACCTGGGTGAGGAACCCTCTTTGACCTGGGGGCTACACAGGCATCTTGTTCAACTACAGAAGAGTTTGGGTTAGGAGGGACCTTAAAGATATCTCATTCCAACCCCCTGCAATGGACAGGGACACCTTCCACTAGACCAGGTTGCTCTAAGCCCTGTCCAACTTGGCCTTGAACATTTCCAGGGATGGGGCAGCCACAACTTCTCTGGGCAACCTGTGCCAACCACCCTCACAGGGAAGAATTTCTTCCAATACCCCATCTAACTCCACCCTCTGTAAATGTGAACCCATTCCCCCTGTCCTGTCACTCCATGCCCACCTTTCCAACTGCTCCAAGACTCACTTTGCCTCCCCACCCTAGCAGGAGAAAGATGCTCTGGAAATGCTTTACCCAAACTAACCATATTCTGCTCCAAGAGTAGGAAGCTAAGGAGGGACAGAAATTAAACATGGATGTGACAGTGCTAAATTCCAGCGGACAACACAGATTTGAGGTGTGGAAAATCCTGATAACCAAGAGAGTGTTGCAAGGAGAGAAGGGAGAAGACAGGCCAGTTCCAACAGGGATGTTCAAGGCTGGCCTGGACCAAACACTGCTGGGATGGGCCAAGAAGGACCTGCATCCTGCAGAAAGGGGATGCAGCAAGCCCTGAGCTGCTGACACCCCTCACCCCAGTCCTGTGTTTTTGCCTTTCTGTACCTCAAAGTCAACATTGTATTCAAATACTGAACAGTTGTATTTGTGACACAAAGCCGACCACTTTCTACGCCCCCATGACACCAGCTTGCAGAAAGGCTTCCCATCCATCTCCCCATGTTGTACTGGGGCTTCTCCCAATGCCACCGGGGTCCCAAGCCTGAATTTTCCTGACAAACCACAGAACTGACATGGTGCTTCCCCACGTGCCCTCCACAAGGCCACAAAAACAGGTCTTTGAAAAGCAAACTCTTACTAATTTCAAATACTATCTGCTTTTGTTCATCATCAGCCAAGGCTAATTACTGTGCTGAAGAAATCCATCACCTGAAAGCTGTTGAGCTATTCATCTTTATGCTGGAAGTCCCTGACATTAATAAACCAGTGACTTGTAGGAATAAAGAAAAACTCTTATAAGAAGCAAGAGCAGCAGAGAGGAAGAACAAGAAGGTGCCCAATAAAGAGCTCATGAGTAACAAAGTAAGAAAAAAAGCTTTTGAGATCCATTAAAGGCGAATCATTTACATTTAGTTTTCCTTCTGGTGCTGTTTTAAGTTTCCACATTACTGCACCATTAATTAGGCAAAACTACAGGAAACGATGGGTATTTTGACAGAGCATCAGCTGTTGGACTCGACCCAGCAGAGCTGTCATAACATCCTGATATACAACATGAGGGTGCTGTGGGCTGGTGGCTTTTTTGAAGAAAAAAATAAACCGCAACAGAACACTAAACCCCAGTAATTTTGTCAAAGGCAACAGGTTAAGGCCACAAAGAAAAGTGGGGTTTAAGTGCAAAAAAAATTTCCTTTGAAATCATATATTTTCCAGTCTGTAAGTTTTTAATGGATATAATCTGGGTATTTTCAAAGCAGGGACAGGAGGAAATTAGTCAGGAAAATATTTAAGTGTTAGAATATGGTAATTATATACAATTATGTGACTCTATAATACCCAGCAATACTTCAAAGAGAGAAGGGCTGGTTGATTTTGTTCTACTGCTGTACACTGTGGAGGAGTAAACACATGAAAAATGGAAAAGCAGGGGGAATCAGAGCTGATCCTACAAGGAGAGAGAGATCCCCCATCACCTACAGCCATCAGGGAAATGTTGGGAGGAACACACACCATCAACCCACTGAAACATTCACATCAAACCTTAATTTGGAGCAAACTCAGACGAGTTCTTCAAGGAACAGTCTTTCCCTGAAAGAACTTCAACTTCGAGGAATATTTTCACTTCCATCTTATTTCAGGAGTCACAAATCATGAATGAAATGTTACATTTCACCCTTTTCCTTTATGATAGGTGTTGCAGAGACACATCACTCCAAAACCCAAAATGAGTTAAAAATATGTAGTGCTGGAAACAGAAGCCACACAAACCCTATCAATGTTTTAGAGCCCAAAGGAGCTCTGGTTAAAATATGTAGTTAATTAATCATTGCCAATCCTGGGGAGCCAGTGAAGAGCTACAATACTGAATGATTTTATAGTATAAAAAACCCAATCCAACTGTTTTCCACCAGCACAGCCCTTGCTACCCACAGCACACAGACATCATCTCACTGAAGTCTTTGCATTTTAAACCTTGACCTCAGAAATAACAGAAATTACTCCACAGGAATACCATCGACTACTGCAGCAGTTACACAAGGATTAAGTATGTGCATTTTTGCTCCAAGTTTCATAAACTTCAGGCCAGAAATGCATGAGGAAAGAGACATTTGCAGTGCCTTGGTGATCTGGCTGTCACCTCCAGTGATTTATCCATTTACATTGCAGGACTTCAGATCTTTTTAAAGAAACAGCCCCAACATCTTACCCAACAAATCAAATCTAATTGGTCACAAAAAATATTTTCAGGCTGACAACAGATTATTTAACTGAAGACACCTCAGAGATCATTTTGATGTAGCTTGTTTTTGGGAAAATAACAATTCTACAGAAGGGGAAAGCAGTAATATATTTGAGCTTTTATACTGATATTTTAATTTAATGTGGCTGATGATGATCAGAATCCCTGCCCACATCAGGTGGAAGGTATAGACTTTATTTCTGCCAAAAAAAAAAAGGATTTTCTGTCTGCTTTTGAGCACTTCAATATATGTGCAAAAAAATTGCTATTTAAATGTTTGCTTTGCTGTTCATTAATTACATCATGGAGCCTTGCAGTGAAAAGTCATGTAGCTTTTTAGGAAGGAATTAGAAGGTTTTATATTCAAAATGTATCTGGGTATTAGCAAGGGTTTCAGGAACAGATGCAGCATTTTTTCAGGCTACTGTCAATAATTTGTAGCTCTCTTGATGGACTGGAAAAGTGAGAACAATCCCAATATTCAGATTTTTCAGGCTCAGACTTGCCTGCTATACAGACACCAACAGACCCATGAAGCACTGATGCATGGTCACCATGATTTTAACACTTTTCCATAGTGTTGCTTTGTTTGCCAGGGAATACCATTTCCTCCATATGATAATTCATTTCTCGTCACAGGTGAGGCAACTGGGTGCTGAGAGCACTGAGCCAGCAGGTAACAGCTGATGGCATCAGTTCTTTCCTAGCATTTAAAAAACAGATATACACCTATCCCAAGCCCATAAATCCATTAGGGAAGACAATTCCCAGCTGTTCCAGACCCAGCAGAGACAGGCTGTGTCCTGTCAGGGGACCACCTGCCTCAATCGAGGGCATTGGCCACATTTGGCAGCAGCTGGACAGATTTGAACAGAGAGGTGGGGACAAAAGGGACAAGAGTGAAGCCTCCTGCAGGCCCAAGGAGGGTTTCACAATTTAGGGTATTTTGGGAGTATATTTGTTAAAACTTTCAGGGCTGAACATTCAGAATGGGCTATGGCAGAGCAGAGCTGGGCTGTCCATGTGCCCCTGCCCACCAAGCTCCTGTGTTCCCATAAAGCTCCGTGTGTCCAGTGGGGAGATGGGGCAGAGGAATCATTCCATTTGCATTGTTGAGTTGCAGGATGGCCAACTTGCCCTGGCAGACCTGCCAGGGTCCCCGGACATGAGAAGCTCCACAGAAGGGACCTTTGCCTTACTACGTCTCAGGAGACCTGGGGCCAGGGCTCCCAGGCATTCACAGAGAATGTGGATAGCAACACTTCCCCTGCCCTGAAAATATGTTTGCATTTGTTCACTTAGTTGCTAAAAATGCTCAAATCACATGGGAATGCCTGGGAATGCAGCCCAGGAATTTCGTTTGTAAGCAGAATTGTGTTTCTGGAGACTATTGACCTGAACTGTAAATAAATATTCAGAAAAAGAAATAGACATATTCACAACTTATGGTCCTTGAGATGATCTAGGCAATCAGAAACAGTTGAAATATTTCCCACTTTGATCTGCTGTGAAGTGGCTGAGTCCTATAGGTTGGAAAATAACACACAGCCCTTCCAAGAAGATTGAGCAGCCTGTCCAGTCTCAGACCTGGAGCCTACGATGGGAAAATCTATATCTCAGATTTACAGTCTCTGCTCGATAACAAACACCCATGTTCTGCCAAGTGGACAGGAGGAAGAATCACAGCAGCCTCGGAATCCTGTTCATCCATTTACAACCAGGCTGTACCTGCTCTCTGCCCCAAGGATTTCTACCTGTGCAAACCACGATTCTGCAGAGCAGCCAGTCTGAAATCTGTATCCTGGTCAGGTACCAGCTGCAGAATTTGCATTTCTCTCAATGGATTTTTTCATCTCAGTGAATGGCAAATTGCTCTGATATACTGAGTTCAGCTTTTGAGAAAAAGACAGCCACCACACAATAAATATTAATTAGAAAATATCTTCAAACCAGTAGAACTCCAAAAAAA
>VYZS01106321.1:0-10730 GCA_013400695.1 Neodrepanis coruscans | reverse complement strand
TATTCCACAAGCTGGCCTCCTTTCAGTGAGGCCCTCTCTTTAACCTGCGGGGATCATGCAGGAAACATAAAAGTTACTGAGGCCTCACTGACCTTGTCAAGGCCACGTGTGGGAATTTTTAATGTTTGGGTTGCTTCAAAATTATAGCAATTACTAGAAATATTCCAGGAAAAAAAAAAGACTTTTTTTTTCCTTCTGCCAGTTCAGATTTCCCAACTGAAATTGTCATTTTCAGCTGCTAGTCCTTTAAAAAAATAGAGTTATAGACACTCTTTAGTCACTGGATAACAGATGTTATAAAACTTTGTGGCACTCAGTCATAATTAAGTCAGCCTTAATATGCATCTGTCAGAAACCATTGACCTTTTCTGATGATGGCAGGGAAAAGGCTTTGATACTCTACCATGCATTTAAGGATTTTTGAAGGAAAAATGTCAAAGGTTTGGGTGTTCTGGCAGGAAATTACCTCTTGCGTTCCTAATGACAAATGTTTTTAGCTTAATCTAAGTAAACAATGAAATGGTGTTGCTTCAGTTGGGATTTCTAATCCAAAATATCATCTTTCCTATGGTTCCCTAGCAAAGAATCAGGAATTTGTAGAGGTTATATAATTTTTAAGGTGACAGTCTGTCACAGCAAAGGAGTAAAATGCAACTGACAGCTTTCACACACAAAATGCAGAGATAAAGGAGAATTTGAAAAAAAAATAATTGAGTTTAAGCAGAATTTAACTGTATGACTTAACCTTGGACATCACAAGGACAAGCTGTTTGAAAAAAAAGATCAGTAGCTCCACAATAGTCAACATTTGAAA
This sequence comes from Neodrepanis coruscans, assembly GCA_013400695.1. Classification (NCBI taxonomy): domain Eukaryota; kingdom Metazoa; phylum Chordata; class Aves; order Passeriformes; family Philepittidae; genus Neodrepanis; species Neodrepanis coruscans. The sequence continues at coordinate 9,916 of VYZS01106321.1, read as the reverse complement.
CTTGTAACATAGCTAATGCTCTGCATTTCTCTTAGGTCTCCTATGACAAATTTTGGGAAAAACTGGATGTCAGGTACCTGATAGAGATCCTTGTTTGCAAAGTCAAGACTACTGAGCTACCCTGAGTGTACAGGAATTTAAAAGGTCTCATTCTGTTGATACAGTCCCACCATATCAGCATTCCATGAGCAAAAGCCTGTGAGGACTGAGAGGTGGGCAGCTAAAGAGGAGAAGGCAGTGGATAGAAACACTGCACAATGGCTACAGCACTGACCAGACTCATGGTGTTTTCTTTGACAAAAGAATTTCAGCGCAAATCATAGAAGTTCTCAGGCATATAGGCATTCAAGCCTGTATGATATCACCATAATTGGAGGATTTATGCCTTGGCATTCCCTTATGAGCCTAGGCCTGTGTCAGGTCTCTACATATAAAACGGTAGTAACATTCCTTTTCCTCAGGGAAGTGTAGCAAGGATTAATGAGTTAAATATGAAGATGTAAGGGAGAGTATTAAATGTTTTCAATAGAGAAAGGTAACATTATTTTTCAAGTCCTATTTCTTTCAGAAAGCCACATATGTGTGTGAATTCATTAATGTATTTATTTAACAGAATTTCTAAATACTGTATTGAGGAGTTGAGAAGAACCTTTTAAAGGTCTTTTTTCAGTATTTTACATTCATTTTATCTTTTGTCAAGTTATTTTTATTATCTTTCAGAGATGTGTCCATTCATTTAGACACCATGCTCCTAAATATATTGTGGATTAACCAGCACACAAGAAAAAGGTTTTCATAACTTGATTCTTTTAAGCAGGTTACTGTATTCTTTAGCTTCAAGGAGAACAAAAATTTACCTAAGCCCACACAGAAAATCAGGCTTGAAAGCTATACAAAAGCCATGAGAAACAAACAAAAAGCTTATTTGGGAGATGAAGGAACATAATCTTTTCCCAGTGCATCTGCAGTGTAGACTCCAAGAAAAATGGCAGTGAGTAAAACATCAAATAACATTACTCATTGCCTAAAACAAATAAATAATCTAATACTGAGGATTAGAAATGAGATTGCTTAATATGGATCTCTCCTTGGCCATTGCAGGAAACATGCATGGTAGTATTTTATGTTTAGCCTCATGAAAATTTTCCCCAATTGCAGGGTGCACTGCATAATAAGATTTCAGCTTGGAAATAACTTTTGTTTTCCTATTCCAGAAAGAAAGCCAGTGCTTCCCATGCTGTCCTGGGAATGCCATTACTGCACCTACCTAAAAAACAAAAAACAGAATGGAAAATAAACTCACATGGATGAGAGGAGAAGGGAGAAGCAGCAGCCCCAAGATAGGAAAATAAAAATACCCCACACATTCAGACATGGCAGGGCTTGACTTAAAGAGACAGTGCCAGGTGATTCAGTCGTCTTTCATTCTGTGGTTTCACAGCACATAATATTACTTGTTCTTTTGTATTAAGAAGGCTAATATTATGTTTAAACCTCTCGTTGCCACACTGGCAACTTAAAATTTTGAAGCATATTCGTAGTTTTTATGGAAAGACAGTGAAAATCACTTCAATTAAGGAACAGATGCTCAAAAGAAAAGCCATGACTCTGCTCCTGATTTAACTTTTATGCAATGACATACAGATGTTTACATTAATCTTTTCAGTTTTTTGGTTAATAAGCCCTACTGTAAAATTTACACTACCTTTATTATGAAGTACCAGACCTTTCTTGTTAAAGTTATTTTCCAATTAAAATAATGGGTATGGTAATTTCATCTGAAAGCAATTTCCTGCAATGAGATTCAAAAGAGTAAGAGAGATAATATTTTCTCCAATTAAACATTACTATATTGCATTTGTTGCTAATTCTCCAATTTCCAATCTTAATTAAACATGACATTCATTACCAATATCTTATGTTTATATAAATCAGTCCAATCAGTGAAATATAATGTTCTTCCCATTAGAGATACTGTGATTTTCTCCAACCAGACACATAAAGAGCTCAAACTGGAAATTTCAGGAACAGTCCCAGAGAAGAAATCTGAGCTGCTCATATAGTCTTGGTTCAAAGACCAGGGTCTTAGAGCTAACACAATCTCATTTTTTATCTCTGTCCCCAGAATCTGCAGCCAAAAGTTGTCAAAGAACACATTAGTCCCTAACTTTTAACTCCAGGTGAGTAATCAAGACTTGACCACATTCACCTTCACTATACCACTGAAAACTGGCTTTACTTTACTTTCAGTTTTAGTATTCCATTGTCCCCTGCCTGTCCTTTTTCTCTGTTTAGTGCTACTCCCTTCCTAATTTTTGATGGCCAGGAACATGGATGGACACTTCTAGAGTTCATTCTGTATTTTTCCTGTTCATTTAGTTACTTTATTAAACACTACTTTCTTTTCCCTCTACTTTTATGGCAGGCTCGAATCTGCACATTGATCTACAAACACAGCAGATGTAGTGGAAATTTGGACCCAAGCCTCGTGAACAGCTTCTACTTCTCTTACGGTCCAAACTAAATGCCCTGATCTGGCAGGAATTCAGAAATCCAAACAAAAGTGCTGCTCCCACAAGACTTCAGTGCGTATCGCACTGTGAGGAAGCAAAAGGGCTGTTTTGCTTCCATGAACTGGCTTCCACCTTCAAAGTTAAGCATGTACCTTAGCTGCCAAAGGGAAATAGCAGTCAGAGCTCTCTTTCACTAGTGTTAATCCCTTATTGCTGGAAAAGCATTTCACTTTCTGTCCAGAGACCATGTCCACATACAGGTGGCACCAACCCTTGCCCATCTTCTGCTCAGGTTGTACCCAGATCCATTCAGCCACCAAGAAAAGGATCAGGACCTACATGTGTAGTCAGGACAGAACTGCCACAGCTGACAAGGAAGCATTGGATGGAGTTGACCTTACCTCCAAAGGTTGTTTGGAATTTTTTCCTCCATCCGGACGGCAACACTGGGGTCTAATATTTATCTGAACATTCGACGAACACTCAATGCTTTGTCAGGACTTGGTATGAATACTGAATTCCAAAAAACTTCAAGTGTACCATGAAACTGGAAAAATTCAGCTGCATGCTGAGAGGAGTGGCTGGGATGGAGGGCAAGGTCATAACCAGGAGTGATAGAAACTATAAATCCTGAAAAATTGTTGTTTGACCAACAAATATTCTTCCCTTGATGTCCATTAAATTTTACAGTGAAGGCAGTACTCAAAAACTCAGAAATAAATGTGTTACATGCAGAACAGCCTTGATGGTAAGTACTTGAGGGGAAAAAAAACCTTCAAAAATGATTATGAAAGGTGTAAATCTAAACAGAGATGTTTTTTACTTAAAATCATGCAGATTCAGAAAGAATTGTCCACTGTTGAAGAGAAGGAAAAAATTTCCAGGAAGAAAATGCCAAAACTTCTTTGTCTGAGCCTGGCCAACACTGGGAACCCAAAACTGTCTGCTGTTCACTGGCCAAGCTGCAGTTTATGCACCACTCTGAAGGACAATAAGAGGCAGACTGGTATTTTAAAAGCTTTTAAATACCTCATTGAGGGTAAGCAAGCTCTTTATTTCCCATAAAGGCACTATGCTTAAGAAACTTTTACTTTGTTCGAAGAATCCAAATTTCAACTGTCTACAAAAGTAGCTGTGAGACAGCTCTCACAGGGCCCAATTGTCCATCTGCTATTGACCTGAACAGAGTAGGAGATATGATCTGGTCTGTTGGCATCTATCTTCATGGCTGTGGGTGAAAGTTTAGAAAGTTTAGAGCCACAGTCATAGGCAATTGTGCTTATTGTTGAGGATCTCATGTGAGATATGTTTTGTCTCGGACTCCTTTTCCACAGGTCCTCTGAAAGGGCCAGGGAGCAGTTCTGCTTTTACACAATGTCTCAGAAAGCAAATGGTACCACTCAAGTCCCCCACATTCTCCCAGCCAGCATTAGCTGTGTTAGAGACATGGATAGGAACTAACAAGTAAAGCTCAGTGTTGACAAGTCTGAAGCAATTTTGGCTGAAGAGAAGAAAGTATATAGAACACAATTCAATGTAGTGATTTTTCACCACTTTTACCTTCAATGACAACAGCTTGCAACCTGTGGGGTTTTATATCTCCATCTGCTGCTCAAAGTTCATGTAGCATCAACTACTCTTTTCTTTTACTGTGTCAGATCTGTGGCCCTTTCTTTCATAAATAGATGTAGATTCCTGACCAATTCATAGCCTATAAATACAACTGAGGGAAAGCAGGTGTGAAAGTCATACTGGATAGGTAAAGATGAACCCCCGTCCTACAAAGGGAAATCATTAATCAACTGAAGAACATAAGTTAATGTGTAGCTTGCCAAAAGCATTTGAGATTTCCATTTGTCTATAAATAATAAACAGCTTCACATGATTTCCAGTGCCATCACAACTATGTAAGTAGATTTTTCCGAGTTGTTATAAAGTCATCTATTTATGTCAATAAGCATACAGCAGATATGTTCCCCTATCTCAGCAGATATAGGAAGTCTGCTGTACAAGCCCTACAGATACACAGGGATAGAACTGCCACTTAGATCCACTGAGAAATTGAGTTAGGTCATGTTAGCTCTTAGAAATGGCACTTAGAAGTGCACTGACTGCTTACTATTTTCCAGAGGGAGTTAAGGTGTAGATGTTGACAGGTAAAGCCCCATGAGAATCTAAAAAACCTCCCCTTGTCATGCTACTGGAGCTATTGTCAGCAGAGGCAACTCAAAATGAAGTCCTACTCCATACAAAGGAGAAAGGTTCGCTAGTCAGAGGTATGTCCTTAATTTGCTTCTTGCCCTTGGACCAATAGATCCAGTTCCTTCACTGGGAAGAGACTATGATATTACACTGACTTTGTAACCACAAACAGCAGAGAAAGGTGTAGAAAAACTAGAACTAAGGTCTCTTTCTCAATGGCTTTCTGTTCTCCAAATACAACTCAGATTTCTAAGTTTCTCTTGGTTTACATGTCCCTGAAAAAATCTCAGAAGCAAGAACAAGCAGAAAACTGGCTGAAGTCTGAGAAGCAAAAAAGAGGAACTTTTATAGCCCTCTTCAGTTAAGGTGCAGACAGCAGTTAACCCAAAGTTTCTCTCCCCTTGCCCATAAGGGGTCATGGGTAATCACTTATGACTAATTGCACACTTGTGTCAGGGAGATGCCTTTTCACATCTGGTTCAGATAATCCCACAGTCCTGAAATGTTCCACCAAATGTTGCAAAAAAATACAACCTGTGCAGTATAACAGCTGGCGGATGACCCAAGCCTGCAGATTGACACCTAATAACACATTTGTACCCGGCAAAAAGATCTTATTACAGCATGGTCATTTTACATGATGAAGGATTATCATCTTCAGGATGAGAACTCCACCTTTAAAGTGGAGCCATAAATGTTTGAGGAAATGCTGACTGAAGAACTGACCAGTGTGCTGTAAAGCCAAACGCCAGACTTGGAGAGAGAGGTCAGGACAGGGAAAAAAGTCCTCGTTATAAAGTTTGAGTGGCAGCTTCCCAGTCAGGGGTCTGAACTTTCTGACACATCCACAGCTTCAACCTGCCCCATGATTCTTTTTCAAAAAGCATCACCTACCCATCTCAAATGCTTTCTTTCTCATCTCTCTTTAATTTTGTCAGAAAGATTAAGTACGGTTAGCTATGATGTTCCAGATATACAAAAATTGTGAAAATATTTTTTTTACTCCCAAGAAATTAGTGTTGTAGATTGTCAAATGGCTTCACCAAGATATCCTATACTTCATTCACAAGTGCTGACAACAGTTTTTCAGTCCAGTCTCTCAATGTTTTTAATTATTCCTTTCAAAAATTCAATCCATGCTCATACCATGTTCTGTAGGTATAGAAAAAGTAATATAAGACACAGTATCCTGACCCGTCACATACTGCTCAATTTCAGTTAATAGCACAACTTTCATTAGCAACATGACCTTCAGGAAAATGGCTCTCTGCATCAAAAGCACTCTTCCAGGACACTAAACAACTAACGTAGATGCACCCTTTGAGAGAAGGTAGAACCATTTCACTCACCTCCAGAGACGTGAGCAATTAGCCTGCTCAGTTTTAGAATACCCACCTTCCATGGTAAAACTATTTCTATAGACAGTATATTCAGACATATATAAAGAGAAAACTGGTGGAAAGAGTGCCAACTGTGAGATTTTTACCTCCCAGGTCTCAGATGTTCAGTCTATTGATGTGGGATTTGTATATTTAATGAACTATATTCACAGTGGATGTCTACAGCTACAGAAGTAGCTCCAGAAAATTTAGTATAAACAGTTCTGCATTGCATAGTGATCCATGCAAAACTGCTGCCCCTTGTTGGTGTGTTCTAAGAGTAAATTCCATCTGATCTAAAAGATTCATTGTTTACAATAAAGTAGGCCTCACTGTTTAAAATACCTTAAAATGAGAATATAACAGCAGATACATAAAAATCCCTACTAGTCAAGAATCATGGATTTTGTTGAAGTGATAGAAAATAATGTACTAACTCTCTTGCACATCAATAATAAGGCAATGATTATAATCTTTTAATAATGTTAAAATATAGGGAAAGACAAAAACTACATCCAGTTCCAGAGAAAAAGTATAGCAGAGAGGAAATAGAAATTAAATTAATCAATAGAAGTGAGAAAACAGTATTATAACCTTTAGTTCCCTCTACTCTGCATTTCACAAAATAGTCCTCTGGTTATAAAGGTTTTGCTTGTGTTGCAGATTAAGAAAACACATATATAAAAATATACTAAAACCTGAAAAACAATCTTGCCTGACTTTAAGTACCCAAATTGCCAAGCTGTTGTTCAGAGCACTGCATCCTTTACGCTATGAGGCTAGCCTTCTGACATTTTGCTTAAATATCCCATTTACCGCTTCTATTCTTCTAGAAGAACATCACATTCACTTTATCTGCCTGACATAGAATCATATCAGAGTACCATGGGGGAATGGTACTCTGGCTGCAATGCACCTGGCTCCAGAGAGGGACAAACTCCGGTCTGTAAGGTTTAGTGTTGGGGCCAGTTTTGTTCAACATCTTTATTGGTGATCTGGATAAGGGGAGGGAGTCCATCATCAGTAAGTTTGCAGATGACAGCAAGCTTGTGTCAGTCAAGCAAGTGTCAGTCTGTTAGAGGGTAGAAGGGCTCTGCAGGGAGACCTTGACAGGCTGGATAGATTGGCTGAATCCAATAGTATGAGGTTTAAGAAATCTAAGTGCCAGGTTTTACACTTGGGTCACAATAACCCCATGCAGAGCTCTGGGCTGGGGATGGAGTGGTTGGAGAGAGGTCATGCAGAGAAGGACTTCGGAGTGCTGGTTGATAGGAGACTGAACATGAGCCAGCAGTGTGCCCAGGCGGCCAAGAAGGCCAATGGCATCTTGGCCTGTATCAGGAATAGTGTCACCAGTAGGATTAGGAAAGTTATTCTTCCCCTATACTTGGCATTAGTCAGGCCGTAGTTTGAGTACTGTGTGCAGTTCTGGGCTCCTCAGTTTAAGAAAGATGTTGAGTTGCTGGAATGTGTTCAGAGAAGGGCAACAAAGATGGTGAAGGAGCTGGAGTACAAGGCCTATGGGGAAGGACTGAGGGAGCTGGGGTTGTTTAGCCTGGAGAAGAGGAGGNAGGTTTCTGCTGGGATCCTGAAAAGGCATGGAGACAATCAGAAAAACCGCAGCCACCTACCCCCTTTCTCCGTGAAGGAATACCACTGCTGATGGAAAGATGTGGTCCTCCGTCCGTGCCGCTGCCACTGAAGTCACCAATCAGCCCGCGCGCAGGGGCATGACTTGGCGCTGAGGCGCGTAGAAATGCGACCCTGAAACAGTCCATCCCCAGGAATACCACACTGTGCTGATGGAAAGATGTGGTCCTTAATCCGTGCCGCTGCCACTGAAATCGCCAATCAGCCCGCACGCAGGGCAGGACTCAGTGCGGAGGCGCGTAGAGATGCGATCCCAACCAGCTCTGGCAAAGAAAGAGAGAAAGGCCACCTAGCTCGCCTTTTTATAGGGGACAAATCTTAGCGCATGCACAGCCAGCCCCCAGGCGACTTGGCCTCTCAGATTGGACGGAAACGCCCCTAGTGAGGCTCCGCGCGCATGCGCAGAGCACCGAGCCCCGGACTGGAAGTGCGGGTCCCCTGTGGCCCCGCATGGCGTCCCGGCGGTCCTGACACCACCCTTGGGCCAGCCTGAGCAGCGCCAACCCCGGCCGCCCACTGCAGCGACCCCCGTGGCTGCGCGAGGTCCACCAACAGCCCCGTCCATTGCATGCGTGCGGGAGATGCCACTGTGCATGCACAGCGCTGAGCTGGGCCGGGGCTGGCGCCCGGCAACGTCAGCAGCCCGGAAGTGGGGCAGGAGTGGCCCCTCTGCCCGCCACAGCCTGGGGGCAGGGTGTACCCCCCGCCTGCCACGGCCTGGGGACGGGGCGGCCCCTCCCCCCGCCTGCTGCGGCCCGGGGACGGGCAGCCCCACCCCCCACCTGCCAGTGGTGGGGGAAAGGGAAAAAAGACCACTTTTAGCTTCAACCCACGACACATAGTCCAAGGATGCCTTATCTGGCATGCTCGAAGGCTTACTTAAGGCCACACCAATTTATAGGCTTAGATTCACACAGTTTAGAAAAAGTGTATTTTCGGGTTTGAGTCCCAAAATACTAAGTCAATACAGTCAGCAAGGCTGAAGTGAGTATTGGAATAAGGTAAGATGTCCTATTCAAAATTGGCTTTATTACTTAAATAAAAGTTAAAAAAATAAATACACATAAAAAAAAACAGATACACAAAAACAGAGGCAAGATTCAGTCTTTTCTGTTAATAGGTATGGAATAGAGGCACAAATTTTTGGTTATATTCTCTCTTTTCATGAGAGACCAATTTAAATGCAAAATGTTTCTTTTTGCTTATAGTATTTCATGTAACAGATACTATTTCATGGAACTGGAAGGCCAGTCCTTTACAAGAGGACTAATATGACTTAAAAAAAAAGTGCATTTTTTCTATTAATATTATCAAGTATGAATTCCACCATGTCAAAGACTTGATGCTACAAAATCCAAAATCATTGCAAAAACATCGCACAAGGACAAAAGTAGATCTCCAACACACAACTGGAAACCTACATTAATGAAATCAGCTGTGAGTTTCATACATCCTCCACACATGGGCTGCGTGTTCCACAAATCACAAACTGCAGATGTAGGATAAGCCCTAAAACATTTATGTTAGGTGAGAGTCCACTTTATGGGTAGCACTGGCAAGACTCCACAAACCAAATCAGTATTGCACAGCGAAATACACTCTTAGAAAGTAAACACAGCCCTAAAGTATAAACCAGTTTGTCAGAGCTATACAATATACACTAAGCTGAAGAGCAACATCTTGTATATTTTACAAAAAAATATTCTAAAACTATAAAAAAATTATAACTTTTAGAAAACAGCAAATTAAAAATAGGAAAAAATATACAGTAGCTATATAATGTAACTAAGATTCCTGCTGTTGGGACCCTGTTCATAATCCCATCCCTTCAGCAGTTCTGCTAAAACAGAATATGCTCACAGCTCTAAAGAGCACACGTGTTTATTTACATCATATGATGCACTCTACCTCTTATTCATGCTAAAATATTTTATGTCTCTGGCAAATAGAACCTGAAAGGCCATGAACGGGGCAGGTCTTCAGGTTTATTATAGCAGAAGGCTGCATGCAAACACAGTAGACACATTTTGAAGAGCCCCTCAAAGTATTTTACACATTGAATATATCAGAGTTATAGGTACATCTTTGATTTACAAGGTCTAAAAACACAACATATCACCAGATACACTAAAATTTATAACACTGATTGTTTGATTACTGTAAAATATTATT
>VYZS01106320.1:0-17059 GCA_013400695.1 Neodrepanis coruscans | reverse complement strand
AGGAATGGTTCAGTCTTGCATGAACGTTGATCTGTTAACTTCAGTGCAATACAGAGCAAATGATTTAGGCTGTGGTTAACATAGAAGTGTCAGTTGTCAATTGATCCACTTAGTTATAGGGAGTTCCCAGGAGTTTCAACTCACTCTGCTGCTATTTAGCATTTTGGAGCATCTCAAGCCTATGTAGCACTGAACATGTCAGTCTCTTCTCTTTGGCATATATGTTACAGGAATAAGGAGAGTGAATGTTGAGCTTTGTAAACCTAGGAAAGTTTAGGATATGCCTTGGGTGCTTGTCAGCCTCCATAAAGATCACTTCTTATTTGTTTTCTAGACATCCGGAGGACTGTGGACAGAATGCATATCACAGCTCAATGCAGATCAACAGGCAGCCATACAGGAGCTCCTGAACTCTGCTTGAAGGGCCTTAATTATCATCTGCGAGAAAACTAACTCCAAATAAACGTTTACCCTATTGTTTAGGTTTCTTTTGTTTCTTTTTTGAGTAAAACCAGAACTGTAGTGCGTGTACGCCATTCTTCTGCAACCTACAGGCAGTGGCCGCAGGAAGAAACATTCTTTCAGAACGATGTTTAAATCGGTTTCTATCCCACAACATGGAAGAAGTTTCCTGTAAACCCTACAATAGCACTGAAGAGTATTTTTCTAACGGTATAAGCCATCCATATGATGGTGAAAGGGAAACAAGTTGAATTTTCTCTTTAGACATAAGACCTTCAGCAGTAGATGTACGTTATAACAGATAAACGTTTCTCTGCATCTAGTGTTAATTGTATTAATTGGAGTGTGAGTCTTTGTAGGGTAGAAAGTGTCCTTCTGCCCAACAACTTAGTAGATCAAAAGATGAAAAACTGAAGACAAACATCGAGCATGAAGACCTCATTGATAGCACTTTCAATTCCCAAAAACAACTTGTACAGTGACTCAATGAGGAAAGCTGTTCAGCTTCCAGCCCTTGAATGTGAAGTCTCTTTGGCATGTCTGACAGTATCTCATTCACTCCTCAATAAATGACATTGAAACACAAGAAGCTTGTGTAGAAGTTCAGTGATGTGTGGTTCTTTTAATTTACTCTTGTGAAAAGATGCAAATAACAAACTATACAAGTCTCAGTTTTATATTTGAAACTTTGTATATTGTTGCCTATTACAGATTTTATGCTTTTTGTTTCTTGACTTTTTAACAGATTTTTCACCCAAATGTGTAGAAGGGAAATTAACGGCATTCCTTGTATGACAGTAAATTTACATATCTTGACTTAAAAATGTTTTTCATGTTCAGATGCAATTGCATTTCTTAACTTATAAATTGTAGTGTTGTTCCAGCTGAAAATGTGCAATGTGGTCTGGCAGGCAGCGATCCTGTTATAGTAGCCTGTGTGTTTTGTTTAAAACAATCATGCAGCTGACAGCTTGACCTGAAAGAATCAAACAAACCTCAGGTCTTTCTGGTACTGCAAGAGCAATACATCATTTACCAGCAAATATAAGCATAGAATGTCTGATTTCTAACAAAGGTGAGTGATGTTTTTGCACTCTGCTACTTCAAAGCTGTTAGTATATAAGTTGATCTTTAAAAACTTCAGTTTTTACTGAAATGTTCTTGAAGTCAATCTCAATTGTATCTTGAAACAGATAAATCTTTTCAAAGGGTGTAAGTTTTCTTCTTCTATAACCAGAGAAGGTAGAACTTTGCCTGTAATAAATACCTCCCTTACTAAAGAACAATTTTGCCTTTGAAAATACTTCAGAAAAGAAAACAGTACAGAATGAGTGTACCAAAACCAGCCCAGGGCCATTATACCCAGATGTTTGTGAGACAAACTGCCTTACCCATATGGGTTGACAGTGTAGTTTGTTTAGAGGATGTTGAAGCAGAGCGACAAAGTATATAGTGGTCCAGTTTTCATTTTGTTAGTATTGTTAATCTTGTATTTACAGAAATTTAAGCTTTCATACATCTGGAAGATAAATGTTAAGGATTAGATACCAGTACTGTAAGAGAACTAGTAAGTCAGGTCACTTTTATCAAACACTGGTCCTGAGTACAATGGTTGGGGGCTGTATTCTATCCATCATCTTTCCTCGTTTTGGGGGTTGTGTTTTTAAGTATTCATTATTTCAATTTCCCCTCAGTCTAAAGTCTAAAACATGTAAATTTTTCCTTGCAGCATGCTTTTTGTCCTGTTTTCTGAAAGCTTCAGGCTTCAATTCTCCCACACACACCCCCCTTCTTTGAAATAACACTATGGAGAAAATCACTGCACATTTGGTATTTCCCTGAAACAGCATCAGCTTTGGCTCTCTGTAATGTAAGAGAGCAGCATTTGTATTGCTCTCCTAATGGACCAACTGTAATCTTTCCTTCCATTCAGTCCAAGTAAACAAGCAAAAATAGAACCAAGAGATGGGGTTGTTCTGCCAAAGCCAGTATAGAGCAACTTTGTGCAATTGCTTCTGCCTTGTTAACAATCAGTTTATCAAAGCAAAGGGCACTGAGTGAGTCACTGTGTCAGCCTGAGGGGTGGGTTGGTTCCTGGATATACCTGGAGATGACTTGCTTGTCTCCACTGAACTTGTCAGGGTTAATCCAACAGATTCTGTAGCATTTTTTTCAATTTTTACAAGCTTTAAAAACTACACTCCCTTTCTACCTATTTAAAAGCTGTCTGGATCACTGATCTTGGCTTTTCTGGTTCCTTAATACAGAATTTTTAAGCAATCAACTATTCCAGTTCTTCAACTGCACTGAAGTACTACTGCACAAAGGAAGTATAGTATAACAGTAGCTTTATCTGCAGCTATCGAAAAACAGTGCCATCCTTAGGAATGAGCTGAAGTAATCCTATCAGTGGTTCTGGTATGGGAAGGGCTGTATTTTTAATTCAACCATTTTTCCTGGGTATAACTCCAACCTTGCTTTAACAAACTGCTCAGCTATTATGTGGTTTAGGAGATGTACCTAATGTAGCATAAAGAGCACTGCAAACAACAGTAGTGCTCTGCTTTGGCCAAATGAAGAGGTACTGAATCCACCCTAGACATCCACACGTGTTCAAGGTTGTACACAGTAATAAAATGCAAGTAGAGAACTTTCCAAGTATTGGACAGTGTTCCACTACTGGAGTTCTGTTAGCTTATTTAATAAACATATGATAGTAGGTAGTGTTCATGAGCACTGCTTTCAAAAGTAGCTCATCTGCAGCATGGTTGAGTTCCCATCTAAACTCCCATCTGTTCTTATTGTTCCAAAGGTGAAACTACTTGCTTTTTGTTTGCGGCTCTAGGTTGTTAGATATTAATGTGGATAAATGTCTAGTGGCTTTGTCTACAAGATCCCCCTGGGAATCCTGTGCAAAATCTATGTAAGAAAGTAACTTGTAGACTTTGTACTTCCAACGCGGTGTTTGTGTACTGCTGTAGCATTCTGTCATTGCTTTTTCTTCTGCAGAGACTTCAAAGTAATGCTGAGTGCAAGGGCTGGTGTTCCCCAGCACAGAACAGTTGTAATGCCAAATGTTGTCTGATGTTCTCTACACATCTAGAACTATCAGTCTCATGTATGGAGTACATGCATGAGGTAAAATGTGTTGCACAGTTGGAATTTTTGATGAAATAAAGAATTAAGGAAGGTGAATTTCCCGTGGACTCTGTGCGTGCATGTATATATTGGCTGTGTAGCTGCCTCAGGTTCTTGAACTGGAGCTTTATTTTTGCCTTTGCGGTATCTATATAGGGTGCCCACATACTGAGTCTTTCAAGCACAATGAGGGTGCTATTAAAAATAATACAAAAGTAATGTATTTGCCACCCCCACACACTTTTTTCCAACTTACTATGTTGTGCATCTTTTGAAAGCAGCCTTAGCCTTTGCTATGTGATCAGTTGTTTTGCTCTTAATTTGCTAACTGAACTAATGGTACTTACTTGAATGGGGCTTGACAGTATCTTAAATTCTAAGAAATGCATCTGTTCTTTTCCAGGAAGCAGTAAGCAAGTTACAAATGTCTGATTAGTACAGGTCTTTCCTTTTTTGATTTTCATGAAGATGTTTGTATTCAAGGAAGAACATCTCTCAGGGCAGCTTAACATCATGTTGAGACTTCAGAGGGCTCCATATTGGATAAAAGTCATGGGATTCATGCCGGAAAAGGTTTCTACAACAAAAAGGTTTCTGATGCAAAAGAGATGTGAGGAATGGAGGCCCACTCATGAATGCTTCATATATGTTTCATATATTTGAATACAAAATGCTAACTTCAGTAACAGTATGCTTGGACAATAGAAATGTGAGTTTCTTTCTCGAGTTTTAGTTCACTTTTGTGTATCAGAGTATTTGCTTTTCAAAGACAGCATCTCTTTTCGGCCCATGAGGCCCAGATATTTGGTCTTTACATTTGCTAATAGTTCACAAATTTTGCTCATGGAATTGACTCTGATTTTCATAATTACCTGATAGAGAAGAATTCGCATCACCTCTCCGCTCTCATCAGCCTGGGAGTGGTACCTTGGGATGATATTTCCTCCTGATGAGCTCCTTCAAGGCTGGAGTTAGTGTGAAATTAATTTCTTGGGTTTGGAGACAGGGAATTACAGTTTCCACTCTGGGGAGACTATTTCTATAACTTCTACAGAAGATCTTTTCCTATCCTTCTGGTTCAGACCAGTGATACGTTTTCAGAAAAGTAAGACAGAACCTAGGAGGTACAAGTCAGTTTTGACTCTTATGATTTTGCTTTGTCACTCCAAAGGCTGCCCATGACCTCGCTTTTCAGGTGCAGGGAATCTTTGTGGCAGCTAAACCATGAAACCAGAATGTCTTTTGAGTTTAGTATTGTTACCACCCTTGGTTTAAGAATAACTTACGCTGATGCAACACTATATGGACACCAGTAGATGTCATGGATTTTAACTGCTTTAGCAATAGATACTGAAAATGTAACAGGAAGTAGTGAATGCCTTAAGGGATTTTTTTTGGTAGGGGTTTTTTGAAGGATGTGGTGGAGTATGTTCTTGCTAGCAGAGGAGTTTCAAAGCTCCCCTGAGGCACCACATGAGCCATACTGGTTGCTGGAATGGAATTTTGGAATTTTTGTTCTGAGGAGTGGGAAGATTACATGTTGGCAGACATTCCCTGGGAGACCATTACCCTAGAGCAGATAGTGAAGTGATGACAGGAATTAGAAGTTTAACTTCAGTCAGTTTTTCTCCAAAGGCTATTACTTGTCTCAGTTTACCAAAACTGTTAAAACAACTTGCTACCTATTGCAATTGGCTAGTGTCTTCTGGTGGTGGGTAAGGAGCAAAATAGAAAGGAGATATTACTTACATTTATTATTTCTGCGTGAAATGTGTGGCTGTTTTTTTCCTAAATAGCAACTGAAAGTTTTATTTTAAATATATCTGAAGCAGCAATTTTTATGTAATGTGTGTTGCTAGCAAAACACTTGTTAGGATCAACACTTGTTTCTGTTCCTTAATTCATGCACGGTCCTGTCTTGCAGAGATAGGATTTGATGTAAATTACTTAAAAGGTTTAATGTTCAATTCATATACTACCTTAAAAACTAATGCTGATCTTTCAACAAAAAAAAAAAAAAGCTTGGAATATAATTTGCATTTTGGATTCAGAGTGGTGGAAAGTAATGTAACACAGTATCTTGAATCAGGGAAGGTAACCTTGCCTGAATTACTTGAAATAAATTGTGCAACACCACAATTTTTAAATATTTGAGAATAAAATGCCCAGAGACATTTTTATCATGTTGTTTTGTCTGTTTAGGAGTTGGTATTCCTGGAAAACAAACAATCAAACCCTCAAAAAACACTAACCCCTCCCAAATTGCTAATTTTTGTTAATAGTGTGAATAAGTGTGAATGCTGTGGTTATATTTCAGCACTTCTGTGCTCCAGCTAAAGCTTCTTCTGGCCAGTAGATGGAGATGATGCAACTGATTATTGGAAGCCCATGTACATGTACAGAGGAAGTTTGCTACAGTCCCTGGTTTGTTTTTGTTTGGGTTTTTTTTGGTGACACTGTTTCTTAATAGGATCATTGTATAGGCAATATTTAGCATCCGTTTACTGGAAGCCTGTGCACAGAGCAGGTAGTTTGTCCAGAGAACTGTCAATTACAACCCTAGAGAAAAAAACAAAGAGAATGGGGAGTGTTAAATCAGTACTTGTTTAGCCAGGTCTTCTCCTTATTCCCACTTCCCTGAATAAAGTCTGTGCTCATGAATAAATGCCTCCCTGTAGAATGAGACAGCCATAACAACTTTCTCCTGGCAGCTACCACGGCAAACTCTGTCTTTGGATCCTTCCACCTCTCCTCCTCCTCAGGGTAAGGAGGAAATGAGTTTCATTTGGGATTGACTGTAGATCTCTGGGAGCAAGTGAAAAAGAGCAACAGCTCTGTAGATGAGCTCCTGAGGTTCTGTATTAACATCCACAAGCATGGATTCCTGTCCTTAAAATGAGTAAAAGCTTAAAGATGTAGCTGGAGATGGCAGTGTGGTAAAAAAACACATTTCAAGTGGTAAGCTAAAATGGGTTAACTGCTAAAAAAGTTATATATTTTTTTTAAAAAAAAGGTCTTCTGCCCTTGTTGCTCTTAAAATACTGCCCTATAATATTTATTATCCTTGGGGGAAGCAAACAAACAAAAGACCCCCAAGACCCAAATGAATTACATAAACATGGCCTAGGCCAAATCTCCAAGTTGCCAGAATTGGACTTTTCTCATCATTCTTATACCTGAACACAAAACTGAACTCTGATAAGTTGCTCAGTGTAACTTCTGTTTTCTACATCAACATTTGGTAATGTTTTACAGCTCCTAATATAAGTGCAGTAGGTAATTTTTGTCCTGCCTCATTTTTCAGCCATTTTGTCTGTAATGTTTTGTTTGCTGGAACCTGAGTCCCTTGCTAGTCCTATGGAAAAGGCGGTCTGGTTTTATTTGGTGTGTTTTGTAGGTCTATTGTTCTTCTTTAACACAGCTACCCATGTGTTTCACTTTGAAAAGGGGAATGAAAGTTCAAATAATTTTCAAAAAGATTAATTTCCTGATAACAAATCACTGGGAATTCACGTCTAAACTGTGAGACTTGGGAACCTAAATTATTTTATCTTGCCCTTAAGCTGAATTAACATCTCCAACTTCAACAAACCCCAAATCAAACAAACCAACAAAACCCAAACCAAACCCACATGCAAGCTTCTGTCAGATCATCTAAAAAAGAATCGTATTTAATTTTTCTCAAAATCCTAAATTTCTCTGACGCTACTGTAGTGGTGGAAAAGAATGATTGCTTTAGTTGGAAAAAGGGTAACGATGAATTTCTTTAGGCTGTTTTTTCCTTTAAGAATTCCTCTTCCTTCCTAAGGAGTGAGTTGAGCAGCAGGTGCTGCAGATCCCAAGCTGTTCTGTATAACCATCTGTGCACCTCTGCCTTGACTTCACATGGAATCATGTCAGTGCCAGAAACAGGTAATATAGCAGAACTGGAAAGGTTGAGAAAGAGAAGAGAAGTTTAAGTATTCAGTGCAGCCATCTGAGGTGGAACTGAAAAGGTTAGGTTCTTCAGTGGAAGAAGTTGTTGACTCTCAAGGGAAGTAGGACAGATATCTACACAGCTGGAGATGTAGGTGGATCAGGAACAATTCACTGTTTCTCATAACACAAGATCAGATACTATCCAAACAAAGTATTAAATAGGATGTTTATAACCAACAAGAAATATTTTTCCATGCACTTTAATTTCTTACGGTGTGTCTGGAAGTCAAAAAAAGAACCAGACCAATTATTTAAAGATGTGTGAATGGTTAATAAGCAAGGTGCTCATGAGGAAGTTACTTGTTCAAGAAGTCCATAAATCATCAGCTGTCCAAAGCTGGGAGAGTAGGCTGGGAAAAAGATGTCTCTAACTTTGTTCCATTTGTTGTTTTCTTTCCCTCAGGCTCCCTTACTGCATCTCCTCTTAAACACCCATTTCTCTGATCAGCTTCACACAGTCATTTAAACACATCCTTCATTACAGCACTGCTCACTTTTCCCTTACTGGTTTTGTTTATACAGATCAAGATCTCACTACGTTTGCATGCGGCTTTGGGAGACAGAAATAATTCTTCACCCAGGTCATATAGGAATCACTTTGTGTAAAACATCTCAGATCTAATATTCATATAAACACTTGCTCTGGGGCCTGAGAAGGAAAAATGACGTTTTCTTACTTTGTCACATGGATTTACTTACTTTGTTACATGGATTCTAAATAAAAGACAAAAGAGAAATCTATAATCAAATAATTTTGAAGGGGATAACGGATTTTTTCATTTGTTAAAATGTGGCAGATCTGGAATGCTGAATTTTTGTAGCTTACACAAAGGATCAAAGTGCAGTAAAAAGGAAAGCATGTGGTGAGACTTTCTGGCTTTGCCTAGTAGAAGAGTTAACCATTTTAATATTTGGGCAGTTTTATGAGAACTGCAGCTGCTTTGTTACTGATCTGCCTCTTTAGGAGGAGAGATGACAGCAGGAAATAGGGATTAAGATTTTGTCCCCAGTGCCAGAGGGAAATAGACACAGTACAGATGTGTGACACCCAGTGTTGTTATCAAATGCAGAGAAACTGTGGAGGGAACAAACTAACACACAGGGGTGAAGCAATTGGAAATGTGAAAATTATGCATTTCAGAATTTAAAAGCATGAGATAATGGGCATTTTTTTAATAGAGAATTTGATAAATTTAGTACAGACTGTTATTAAAACTCTTGGTGCTTTAAAACATCTCCTGGGAAATATTCTGGTTGAGGTATCCTATTTCAGTAAAAAGATTTCAATCTGGTTATACATTAACATCATGTTTGTTTCTAAATATAGAATTTAAAAAATAAGATTTTTTTCTTCTGGTTCAGTTGCAAATAGCAAATGGTCACTGGAGAAAACAAAGGTATTTTTAAAGGACAAAGATTACTGACGAACCAGAAAGAATTGCTTTATGTGTTTGTCAGAACAAAGTATATATCACATTTGAAATATTTATAAAGTGAAAAACTGTAAAATAAACTGGAAGACTATGGAATACCATAATGCTTAGGGGAATGCAGACATACATGACATGCAGACCACTAACTGAGAAAACAGAAAAACATACTAGTAACAACATAAGTGAATTTTTTTCTCTTAAGTAGAGTGGGAAAATTATCTAATTGGAAGTAGTGATAATGAATGCTGAATTACTATAATTAGTGCGAAAAAACAAACATGGAAAAACCCCTTCACCTGTGCTCTTCATCTCAGAAAACAAAGATACTCTAAACAAAAACTGTTCCTTCTGTTTCTTCAGCATCAGAATCTTAGAAACAGGACAGCATTCATCACTCACAAATAAAAGCCACAGGCAAACACCAAGTTGCTACAGAAAAGATTAAATAATATCTTTGACAGTGACAAACCACCTAACACATTTGCACATGAAGGATCATGACCAACGGTTTTGTGCATCTTTGTTGGCAAGTTGATGGGAGCTGAGGGGAGAAAGGGGTTAATCTACCTGACCTTTAAAAAGATTTTCTTCCTGGTTGAAAGTAGACTATAGTAGAAAGTAAACCTTGTCTTGTAAATTATTTTTCTCATCAGTAAAGCGGAAATGATACTTCATAATTTTTAATCCAGATTCTACTTTCTAGAGCAGTTGTTTTATTTGCATTCATTGGAATTTTATTTCTGAGAAAAATAACTGCAGTGGATAAAAGATAATAAGGAAGAAATAACTGCTTTCCAAGCCTCTAATAATTTTATTATTAGATTTTATTAAACAAAAATTATGCAAATGTTGCTAAGCATTCCACAGTAAAATGTTATTTCCGTGAATTATTTAATGATTTTCACTTTCAAAAGAGAAAGTTTCACAGATCCCTTTTGAAGAAGAAATTTTGAAGAAGAAATTATAGGAAACTGTTATGGGTTAACTGTGGAAAAGGGGAAGGGGGGTGTCTTTTAAAACTTTTTTTGTCTTTTCCTGAACGAGTGGAGCGGGTGAGGCAGGTGGACCTTGTGCTGGTGCCTCGTGGCGTGACAGGGGCAGTGGCGGAGCCGGGCTAGGGCCAGGAGCAGTACCGCTGCACTGGCCTGCTGCTTCCATGGCTCCCCACTTGCTCCACGCCACCACCATGAGTGCTGCTCCCACGGCTCTCCACCCGCTCTGTGGTGCTGCTGCGGCAGGCGTGGCATGGCTCTAGGTGCACATGGAGCCTCCTGCCACCACGGTGACTTGGGGCACCGGTGGCAGAGGTGGAGTGTTGCCTTGGTGACGTACAGAGCAGGGGCAGGCCCCAGGCCAGCACCACAGTGTGGGGTGGTTCTGCAGCAGTGGGTGCAATGCTGGCCGCCTGGGGCCGTGGCTGGCGAGTGCCCTGCAGGCGGTGCCACTTGTGTCCCCATTCCCCCAGGTCCCTGGAGCTCTGGCAGGAGGGTGGGTGGCAGCGATGGCCCCTCCCATGGTGGGTGGCAAGCACCCTTGCAGGTGGTGCTGCTGGCACCCTGGGCCTCCGGGTCCCTGCAACACTGGCAGGGTGGGCAGCAGCGGGCCCTTCCCACAGCAAGTGCTGCCCCTGAGTGTTTTGGTGGCAAATGCTGCCATATTGCCTCGGTGCCCAGTGCCATGTGACACCAAACCAAGCTGCTGACCAATGGAGAAGTGGCATGCACTGGAAAGGGAACACAAGAAAAGACGAGAACAGACACACTATAAAAGGAGCAGAAACAGAAGTTGGCTCTCTCTCTCACGGTGTGACCAGAGCTTGGGCAGTGCCAGCAGAGGACCACACGGCTCCATGCGACAGCAATAGCAGTGTGGTATCTCTTCCCTTTGGGTCCACCGGGGTTTTCCTTTCACTGTCTCTTGATTTTCTGGCAGCTCTGGAGTGGGACGCTGCTACATCACTTCTCCAGCACTGTCCACGTGGCAGCCAGCACTCCTTCCTGCCCCTCCACAGCCCAGCAGCCAGCCCAGAGCAGCAGAATGGTCATTGTTTTTGCAGTTATTATTTTCAGGTTACTGTTTGTTAGTGGTTTACACACATCATAGCCCATATATTCAATAAATTCTTTTGTTGTCATCTTCTCTATTACATCTCTCATCTTTTAGTAACACCCCCTCCTGTCCAAGCCAGGACAAAAACATAACTAGAAAATTGATGGTCTTGTTTCATCTTCAGATGTTCTAAACGTTAAAACAGGAGAACATGACAATAGAGAAGACAGTAATTAAGCCACCTGTTGTAACTAGCCATTGTAAAAATAAAAGGTCTATCATCCAGCATGAGGTTGGAAAGGACCCATGGGAGATCCTGAATGCAACAGAGCACTAGATAAGGTTCTCCCACCACCACTTTAAAGTGTGGACTATCCCAAAAGGATTTATTTAGACACATTTATATGTTCCAGATACGTTACCTTGCAGGAGGTTTACAGCAAAAACATTGGCAGAGGAGAGAAGAGCAAGAGATTATTGTTTTCATGGGAACCTTTGTCTGGCAAGGCTAAAAGACATATTTAATTTTCTATATTCTTATTTTCATATTTACAAGGGGACTCTTTTCAGATGTGTTTAGTTAAGGTATAAATTCTAAGGGGCTAAAAAAATGGCTTTTGTTTATTTGGGGTTTTTGGTTTTGTTTTTATTTTGTTTAAAACCCTATTTACTTATATCAATCTAGGTACTTAAAAGGTTCTTCTTCATCACAGTGTTAAATGGTCTCAAAATCATTTAATGAATTTGGTTGCACTGTCCTTCTGGAAAATATCACCTTTTTTTTTTTTTTTTCTTCAAACTGATTAACAGTTTGCTCTGTCCAAATTTACAGAAACACTAGAAGAGAATGAACTGTGGTGCTGGGAGTTCTGTCTTAGACTCTGAATTCTAAGGACCCATTTCTATTGCAAACAACACATTTAGTTTTCTTCTCCAAAGTAATATCGAAAGATTAATGTGGTTGGTTGACTGGTTGGTTGGTTGGTTGGTTGGTTGTTCATATGAAATCTTATCAGCTCTGCAAATATCTTCTCTGTCTCTCTCCTCATCATGACAGAGGAGGTGCATAGCTTCTGATGGAAATACTGGCATAGAATATACATTTTATCAGTGTTCTTTTTCCTTTCTTTTGGGAGAAAAGTTGAGAATTAATTGTAGGAAGCCTGAATATGAACGGCGGAATGATTTTTTTTCTTTTTTTTAATTTAACAAACTTCTGTGTTGTTCCTTGGCTTCAATTTTCTTGGATGTTATTATATTTGTAAATTTATAAATTATGATTTAATCAATAATATAATGAATTACAATTTTTTCATTTACATTGCAGTAGTTGTCAATTTTGTCCACTAATGAACGCATTGGAAATCTCAGTGTCATTTAGAAAATCAACATTTTTTCTCTTCTTGGATTTGTGGATGGGAAAAAGCAAGCATGAAGTAAGTACAAGCCAACACAATTTATGTATTTTTGAGGAATATAAATTTTTCATGAGTTTCAAATTAACTTTTTAGCTCTGAAGTTTCAGGGATTATTTCTCTATTAACTATTGCACTGATGATCATCTGAGCCCAGACAGGCAGCTAATGTAAGAAAGTCATTAATCCTGAAACAGGCAAATACACTAGACAACACAAAGTAAATATGGTGACATGTAACAGAGGTGACATTGTATGACAGTTGTGCTGAGGCTGAGGAGAGGAGCTTGTTCCAACAGCTTGATATGCAAAAGTTCTCTTTATATAAATTCTTAAGGACCTGGGAAAATTTTGCATACGCCATTAAAATTTTAATTCATGACATTTATACTCTTTGAGCAGGCAGTAAACAAAATCTGTTAATTAGCTGGCTTTAAGTGCTTACATGGCTTTTTTTCAGTGTCAGGGTACTTCTTTCACATGGAAATCCTGATGTTTGATAATGGAAAGTGACCCCTTTGCTAACTGGCTAAATATTTGGGTTTTTTTTTCTTTTTTTTCCTCTCAAAATTTAAAACATGGTCTGCTGCTAGTATTATATACTATTATGAAAACTGTAACTCTCGCTCTAAGTTGGACATTGCATTCCAATGTGGAATCAAGAAAGACACATTGGTTCAACATTAGTAATCTTACCAGAGAGCTAGGGGAAATCTTAACAACAGATGACTGCAATAATATTTTGAGACAATATTTAACAAAAGATATTACAAGCAATATATTGGACAAAAATATATTGCAAACAAAAGCTCTGAAAGGGTGGGAATCCTGAATGCTACAAAATGCATAATAAAAATAATGGTGAAAGAATTGGATGGATAGTTCTGTCATGCTCTTGCACTGAAATTAGCAAAAACAGATAAGTTAACACAAGTTAACAAATGAGAGCCAAAAACTGACCAATCAAACATTGTAGTTTGGCAAGATTGAGCTTCAAACCGCATTCACACTGACAAATCTATCATGGAAATATTGCTGAAAGGGTCTTTGGAACAAAATTTCAGGCTGCAGGGAAAACATCTGTGGAATGTTTTATGAAAGAGAATTACTAGACTTCTGAGACACATAGATTTAAGTTTGGATAGCATCTTACCTTCTCACACTATTGAAACTCAGCAAAATATTTTAATACATATTTTAAAGCAGTTTACAAAAAAGGCATAGGTTAAGGTCTAAGGACCACTGAAGAATCCTGTCTGACTGTACTGTCATCCAGACCAAAGAACTTAGTCTGCATACTGGGGGGTTGAGTTCGATAATTTTAGTCTGACAAAGCACATAGATAGGCAAGTAAGTTGCCATGTCAGGTAAAAATGTGACTTTGTGGGTGCTGTGCCCAAACTGCCTGCATACACGCATACCTTCTAGAACATCACAACAAATAGATGAAAATATCAATTAAGAAAACCCTGCAAATCATCCCGCATTTAGGAGTTGTGTAAAAGTGAAGGCTTTCCAGAGATCTGTATTTGCATTCCATTATAGCCATTGCTGTTTCTTTTCTGGCATGGGAAAAGGCAGAAAGTGCAGAGAGGCAGTCTGTCAAGATGACACAAACCTTTTAGCATATTTCTCTCTTTCTTTTCCTTGGGATCTCTTTTATCAGGTAAAGCAGAAATGAATGATCATGCCAGCTCAGTCTTGCTCAATCTGAAATCCAGTTCCAGCTCTTCTCGTCTTTGTCAGTAGATGCAGACAAAGCTTACCAAGCTGGGTTTTTTTGGTGGTTGTTTTTTTTTTCTTTTTTTTTTTTCCAGAAACATGAACTAACTAGAACCATTTTTCTAATTTCAGTGACTTTCCAAAAACAAATGCTGTTTCTCTCAAGTTCTCCTGTTTATTTGATTTACAAACAAATCCCACATCTCAATCAACGGGGAAGAAATGTAACCCTCCGCACTGCAGGAAACTAATAGGAGCCATTTCTCATTTATTACACCAGAAGAGTGCAAGTTACTGCCATTTGCAATTTACAAGACAGAAATCTGTCTTAGAGAAAAACTGCTGTCTTTTTAGATGTCAGATGCTGTCAGTTCCTACTTGTCATTGACACCTTCAGAAGATCAAGAATCAATCGATTAACTAAGTAAACACATGCAAGCTTGTCCATGGCTCCTGGAGAAATGATCAACATCTTACCATCTTTGAGGCTTCAGTAAGTATATCACTGTCATTTAACTGTTGCTTTTTGGAGTTCGGTAATAAATGATCAGTAGCTGCAGGGCAACCTGTTTCTTTTGTTCAGTAATGAGAAATGTTTCAAGGTCACACAAACTTGGAAAGCATAGAAGATGACCTCACTCATTTGATGTAGATTACAACAACTCCTTTGTTAGGTGTGAATGAGGCATTAGTGATCTGGAAGTGTAGATAAAAAGCACCAGGAAATTCTAAATGTTAAGTGCTGTACTTACCGTAACTGCACGTTTAGTTAGAGTTAAGGCTGCTAACAAAGTCAGTATTTGGAAAAAGGCAATCTTTTTATGTCAGTGTTTTTAACCACAGTTCATATGGTTAGGCGGTTGGACTAGTCTGTCATTTTAGGTCCCTTCAAACTGAAATATTCTCTTCTGTTTCCATTCTACGTGAGAATGTAATATTTCTTCATCTTCCAGAGACTGTGCATTTCGGAGAAATCTGGGAAAATAGCAATAAATACTCTCTATCAAGTATTGACAGCTAAAGGCAGTTCCATCTTTTCAGTCAGTAATGTATGTACTTTGGTTAAAGGTTTCAGGGTTGACCAAAGAAATTAAGTTCTCTTGATCTCATCAGGTTGGATGGCATATTCATTGAAGTATTTGAAGTAAGATATTTGTGCAAAGAGAGGCATTGCTGTTTACAGCAGAAGAATTTGTCTTTTGAGGATTAAGCAAGGACAAGGCTTAGACAAAAAAAAAGTTATTTTATTTTATTTCTATTTCCTCCAGTGATTAAAAACTAGATACAGTAATAGGGCTCCTCAAATAATATTTAAATACTAGGTGCTCAAAAGTGTTATTTTTTACTGCTCATTCCTGTGTCAGTACCTTCAAAGACCTCCTGAGAGAATTTCAAAGACGTGAAGGGTCTCTCCTGTATCTCTCGTTTGTGGGCACCATCCAGTCTTCTTCCTGAAAAAACATTGGGTAAAAGACCTGAGAAAGCTCAAAGAGATGCATGCCCTAACGCTTCAGTTACTGAAATACATGGAGGCGATTTAAGAGCTGCTGTATGCAGGCAACTCTGTTGGCCCTAGGTGTGACAGCCTTTTTGCTGTAGCTCCAGATCTTTAAGGGAATGTACACAGCCAGCCCTGGCCTCTGCCTGGTGGCTCCTTTCTAATCACGTACTGGAGTAAAGACTGTCGTGAGAGATAGATCCTGAAGCCCAGATTGCTACAACCGGTTAAACTTTACCATGCTGTGATGTGCGGCTGTCTAACGAGGAAGAAAGTAGAGTTCATGACGAACTAGTAACCATAAATGTGAATACAGTGTGCACACACCTAGTGGTTTGGTTTCTCTGACACCTCAGGCAAGCACTTGGAGTATGATGAGTACGGAGGGACACCTCCTGGCACATGAAGCACCACTCTATCCTCTGCTGGCTCCTGAAGCCTCACTACTAAAGCAGAAGCGCTGGGGTACCCATTAATGCACAAACCCCTTGAGGCAGTGTCCTGGTTCCTCCTGAAGAACCCGCCTAGTTTAACAGCCCTGCAGCTGCCGGCGAGTGAACCAATACCCTCTCAAGGACAGGCAGCAGGACACAGCCCTCCTGCAGGGTACCCTAGTGGGCACCTACGCCGCATCGTCCCCAAAATCCACAGGAAGGGGCAGGAACCTCGCGGAGCCTCCTGCTCCCCTCGCCCCGGGGCTGCAGCTGGGTTTAACCCTTCCCTTACACCGCGGCTATCTGGGGGCTGCTTGCCCCTTCTGGTGCCCGGGAGGAGGAGGGGGAAGGTATCTCGAGCCCTCTCGGTACCGCAGCGGCGCAGGGCGGTGGTCGCTCCGCCCCCGCCCCTCTCCCTCTCGAGCTGCGCGGGTACCACCACCGGGGCGGGTGTCCTCCTCGCTCCGCCGCCACCGCCCATGAACGCTGGAGGGGGCTCTCGGCCGCCTTCTCCCGCCGGCGGCTCCCCCTCCGGGAGGGGGCAGGGTTAGGGGAGGGAGGTGCAGCCGCGGCAGCGCGGCGGTGAGCGGCGTCCAGTTCCCGCTCCCCCGGTCCGCGGGCGGTAGCAGGAGCGGCACCTCCGCCGTCGCCAGCCTTCTTTCGCCTTCGCGCCGGCCCGGTAGGCTTCCCCCGCTGCCAAGCCGGACATGGCGACTCTGCTCCTGCGAGCCCCTCGCTGTCCTCCTTCCCCCGCCGCTGCCGCCGTTCCTGCCGCCGTCTTCTCCTCCTCCTCCTCCCCGCGGAGCTTTTAATGGCTCGGACCTCCGGCGGCCAAACGCCACTGCCCCTGCAGCCGCCGCAGCAAAGAGAGCCGACGGGAGCCCGCGCAGCCCCAGCCCCGCGCACGGTAAGGGCGGCACAACGAACAAT
>VYZS01106317.1:7360-21370 GCA_013400695.1 Neodrepanis coruscans | reverse complement strand
TCCCTGGTATACACATAGTCTTGGAACCTGGCCTGGAATTACCCAACCTAGTTTTTGGCACCTATATTTCCTGCAGAATAGTTAACACAAATGGGCATCTCTTTAGAAATGATTCTTAACTTATTTATCTTAGGCAGTTTGCACCTTCACACAGAGACCACAGACACTAACATCAAACACTTGCCTTTATTTAGAATTACTGAAAAATCTGTCTCTTTCATCCTCAAACCCTGTCCCCTTTGCATTCAAGACCTATATTTCATATTTTGCCTCTTCTAGTCTGTGTCCATACTATNATGTTAGAAGAAGTGCATTACAGTCCTTCAGAAGTCCAGTAAACAACCTATCAGAAACAGCCCCTGAATGTCACCACTACTCCTAGACGCTTTCTGAAACCTCATTCAACATTTCACTAACAAATGTGTATGAAATTGTCTCTTCTGTCTTTTTACTCTTCCCTACAGGAGGCGCTACCAGCTGAGCTGATCAGAGAATGCCCAGGTTCATGTACATATAGTCAATACCTTTTTCTTGTTCCTCTTTTTGCTGTAACATTCCTTTCACACCACTTCGTTCTTTAATATGTATCTTTTCTGGATTATTAACACTGGCCTACAGGACAGCTAACTCTTGGCACATCAATAAAAATGTGTATGCTAATCTGATTAGACTCAAAGTTCCCTAAATAGGCAAAACAGCATCTGACGAGATGATCAAAAGTTTCTAAATGAAATACCTCAAGAAATCTGTTTGTACACTCCTGAGTCTGGATCATGTCTTGTATACTTGTCTGAAATCAGGAGCAGGTGTCTGGGAATGCTACTGCAAAGAAAATACGTAGGAGTCCTAATTTGTTTCACTTTTCTGAATTCGCACCTCTTTCCATGTCCAGCTATTGGGTGGGTTTTATTATTCATTACATTTTGAACTTGACATTGTGAAGATCAAATAAGCAGCCAGTCATCAATTAACTTTCCTGAGCAAATACTTCCATATTCACAACACATANACACAAGTTTCCAAACACATGGATTATACATGTTTATTGTACCTCTTTTCCCCACATCTCTTTCACTGCAAATGCAGACAGATACACACACACACACATGCTCATCTTTGATATAAAATTGGGCCTGACTCTTGCTGTGAATGTAATTTTCTTCTGCTAGGTCGTTCCCTTACCAGTCTTTTGTAAGTGGTCTAGAGGGGGCCACCAGGTAAGAAGAATTTTGGCCCACCATGTTTTAAACCTCATCACACATTAGAGTCAGAAGCAGAAATAGCTTCTCATTGTAAATTGTGCCTGTTACTGTAATTTATCAAGATCAAACAGTTGCTGGCAGCCCTTTCCATAAGATCCGGTTGCAGCGTCTATATCAGCATCGAGTGAAATCAAACATGGCTTGCGAACAGAGGTTTAGCAATAAATAAATCACTCGAGGAACTTTAGAGAAACAAGTCTTCACACACACCAGTGTTATGGTACTTGTCTTTATTTCTCTTCCAGCTTTCCATTCTTTTCTTTTCTTTTTTTTTTTTTTTTTTAATTTGATTCACAGTGTTCAGATGACATGTGTTTTGCCTTATTCAGCCATTTGGAGTACAGGTGCATGACTGTGTTTTTGATGGAGTGTTGCTATTCTGGAGTGCTCCATCCAAAACACAATCCCACACATGTAATCCAAACTGCAGAAGATGAGTCAACCATCATCCCTTTTCCATGATAATTAGACATTTTTTTTTCATTCAGTGTTGCATAGTTATTAGTTGCAGATGCCATGCTTGAACAATATTGTCGAATCTTAAAAGGCTTTCACACCAGGCTATTTTATCTCTCAAAGTGGAGGAAATGAACAAAAAGCCCAAGCTTATCCAAATTTAAATTAAACCAAATCAAATATTATTGCACTGCAAGAAACCTGTGACACCTAAATACCTTTAGTATACATGTAAAAATCATAGCTTAATATTCTATTGAATAAATATAGCAGCTTGCCAGGGAAAGTTTGTTATAATTAAGGGATTCGTGGAACAGCAGCCTCCAGTCTTACTAATCCAGGCAGGCCACACATCTAAGTGTCTTTTCTTTGAAAGCATTTCAATTTCTTATCATGTTAAGAAAATGAACACTTCCCAGAAGCCTAAAACAACAAAGAACCTCAATAGGTTTTAAATCCTTTAGTTAGGTATTATTTTACAGACAAATTCTTGCAAAGGTTGTTTTCACAGGTCTTGATATACGCTCTCCGAACCTTGGGACTACTGGTGTTTATTTCTGGCACCTTAAGAGCTAATAGGTGATTAGTGGGGTAGATATGGAAAGAAAGAAAAGACATGGGAACGTAGGTGTCATAGTCTTTTGAGGCTAAGCTTCAAGGACTATTTTAGTCCTTCAACAAGCTGATATCTTGGTGGCATTTTTGGTACTAGGTGGGTGGTAGACACACACCAAGGATTGCACTGCTGAAAATCATTAAATAATGACAAGTCATATCCCTACCTAAAGCACTGTTTATAGAGAGAAAAAAAAAAAAAATCTGCTTATCCACATTTGAATTCCAGAGTACTGAGACTTTCTCTTCCATATACCTACCTGGCTTGCTTTTGTGTTCTGTACACAGAACATCAGTTTAGATTATTTTTATTTCCAGGTATGGAAAAATTAAACCATGTGTTGCGTCCAGAAAGGTTGCTTTGCCTGGTGTGGAATGAGACTTCCTTGTCAAGCGCTGTCAGCACAAGGCAGCAAAGGCAACATGCTAGAAATCTGCCATAGGTAAGGCATCTGCACCTAGCTAAAACATCCCCAAGTAGAGCTGGGGATGCGGCCATAGAGAAGGAGACCTCAGATTCCCCCGACTTCCCCAGTATCTGTACAAACAACGTAGAACTGGGCCCTCTGTCTCCACAAGTGAAAGTTTTAAGAGTGAGACAGCTACATTAAACTGTAAACTTGCTTCTCACAGAGAATAGAGGTGTAATACTTAACCTGTGCCAACCATCAATAGTGGCTTTCATTTCCACATGTGAACTTGGTTCTGAAGGGATTATTCTTTCACTGGCCAAAGACAAAAAAGGGTATCCATGTGCACTCATTTAGCTCTTTTTTATTCAGTGGGAGAAAAAAGCTTTCTTTACATTCCCTTCGGCGGTCCATGGATCAGCCGGTGAAGCAGACCTCATACAGGAAACAATCCCTGACAACAATCTGATTTTGCCACCTCACCTTTTAATATCTTTTAAGTAATTGACAGCTCAATGAAATTACAATTACCTCAGCAGCGTAACAAACCTTTTGCCAGACAATGCAAAAGTTGAGCAGATCCTGCCCATCAAGCTTGAACTCTGGTGCTCACAGCTTCAGAGCAGGTTGAAGGGACTGTTCTCATACATCTCCAACAAGCACCATGTTCCTCAGCTGCTGCCATGGCTGGGGTGGGGCACACTTAGTGGACTTTAAACAGGCAATGCTCCCAGCCTCTAACCCAGACAAAACTGAACATAGTGGATACATAGCAACTTCAAAAACATTTTGACTGATTTTTCTGAGAAAGTGCACAAGTCTTTCTTTCAATCTCTTCCAACCTAAAAGAAGCATCCTACACCGAAAATAGGGAAGCATAATCCGTGGCCAACTGGGTGTTACAGATTCCCACCACTTCAATAACAGATAATTTTTAAATCAATCCCCCCGAAAAATGAAGACTTCCCAGTTGCACTAAACACAACAGTTTGATCCTTTTTCAGACAGTGGGATACAATGCAGTGTTATGACTAGCTGTATTTTAGGGAGAGATCTCCTATTGTGGCTATCCTTAAGCTTACCTTACTTTCAGAGGAAAATGTTGAAAACTTGGAATCTATCCCTTAAGATCTTATACTGTTTCTGTACTGACAAATGTAATGACACTTGCCACACTGTGCTTTTTTCAATACTTATCTGTAGACAAATGATGTTGCTCTAAATCAGTTTTTTAATATAAACACATATGCATATGCTGTTTATTGTACTTTAAAAATTTAAAAAAAAAAAAGTGTAGCAGAGAGAAAGTTCTTCAAACTGCAGTTGGAGAGTGACCTAAGATGTGGGAAAGTTGTCTATTGCTTATGTTATTTTCTCACCCACTTTTGAGTGCTTTGAGGCTACATTTCCCCTGAGTTATGACAGATATTGCCACCCACCTTACTTCTTCCTGCCTCTGCCCTAACAGAACCTCTTTGTTGTTTTATCTAATCAGATTCAGAGGCCCTGCTAGAGTTGGCTCTTTCAGACTGTTCAAAGCAGTTACACTTCTTATTTCCCAGGCTTCAGACGAACTAAAAATAACCAAGTGAAAATCTGAAATGTAAAGCTAATATTCTGCCAGTGTTAAGCAGCTATGTTGTCAGGATCAAGGAAAGATGTCACAGATCTAAAAAATTTGAATAAATTAGAACATTAAATTTTTCTTTGCAGAATTTTCTGAGTTTAATCTTTCCTAAGCCACCAGGAATTTTTTATAAAAATATTTACCTTAATTTTTTTCTGAGCCAAACATATGTAGCATGTCTTCACACAAAGAGAAAAATTTATTACAAAACTTTCTATATACAAAGCAGAATAGTCATGGCAGATGAGGGTTTGCAGTTCAAGTGCCTCTGAGGTGGAAGTGACTCAAGGTGTTTCTCTAGTCCTGCAGTGCAGGAGTTGCAAGCATGTTGGCTGATGCCAAGAACTAAGAATATTCACAGAGAAAGAAGGACCTACAGTAAGCACAGGGCAGCCCCATTAGACTAGTTCAAAAGTGCTACAGTTGGTCAAACCAGCTATGTTTGTATCTTTGCACAATTATTTTCCCAGGATTTGTCAAAATGAAAGCCTGAGACAGGAGGGATCTTGCTCCACGAGCTGGATTACACCACAGAGCAATGCTTTAGAACAAGTTTATAGAGAATCAGGAAATGAAAGAAAACGCAGTTTTAAATGTTGGCAAATGCACTTCTTTTAATCTGAGAGAGCAAGAAGCAGCTTTAATTATTGACTGCAAACTTCATCTTCTTGAAGGAACTTTTAACTGCTTACAGTTCCTGGCGATTGGAGAGTTTCCTTTATGATGGTGAAGGGTTTATTCCTGCAGTCAGTAATTACAGCAACTTTGCACTATTCCAGAGGAACTGAAAACTTGGCAGTACAGGGTACAGCATTGAGGCAATTAAACATTTACACAAATAAAGCAAAGGGAAGATCTGTTTTCAAAAATTATGAGAAAAGGTGCATGTCTGTTAACTTCTATAAAACAGGAAATGGCCAGCAATGTGATGGTCCAGCTTCCAAACCCCAAACTTTGCAGCTCCCTTCAACAGACACAAGCAGAAATAAGATTCACAAGCAGTCTAAGTCTCTGGAATAATTTGAAAAACACAGCACAGAATTCAGTTCTCAGCCCATGCAGAAACTGCGTGATGGAAAAAACCCACTGGGTGAGACATTGAGTTCAGGCTAGCTACTGTAACACAGTCAACCGTAAATCCAACACTTGGGATCTGAGGACTGTAGTTATCAGTGGTGGAACAAAATAAGACCTGCAGGGAAGCAAAAGTGAAAGTATCAAAAATGTTCTTTCAAACAGAAATTTTAGTGAACTATAACTAATCCTAATTTAACACCATTTTCTCTCACACTAAATAGAGTTCCACGTGATTTTCTGTGCAACTTCTAGTTATGGCAGGCTTTTTCTTTTTCTGATGCATATACTGGAAAGGGTTTTTATTGCATTGTCATTTAAGGAAGTATTATCACAGTGGACATACACAGAGAATGGACTTTTAACTTCTTAGCTCAAAACTGTTTGTTTGCTTTTCAATAAGTAGGAAACTGTTAACCCTTAAAAAAACATAACCAAGAATATGGTTAAGTATTTATTATCATAATCTCATATTTCACATATTTGTAAGTTCAGTACTGAAATACTATCTGATGCATTCAGCTGCAGTGAATGTGGCAGACATTCTTGTTTCTTTTTTATTTGATGTCTTTTTCCTCATTGACAGTCATGGAGGATATGAAACTGAAATTAGACAACAAAAGAAAAGTGTGGATATTTTATTCCTTTTAATTTAGCCATCAATATTTTGAAAGTACTATACTAATATACAAAGACTTATATTTTTACTGTTTTATCAGGAAAAACGTGCTAAGTGTATGCATGCCACACATTTAAACGAGAAGCTAATGACTATAGCAGCAAAATCTGCTTTCACAGAAGTCAACAAAAGTCTTCCGATCCATGCCAGCAGAGCCATGATTTTATCTTACAATTTGGGGCTCTATCCAACAAGATCTATTTCAGAATATGTCCATCCTTCTGTTTTATTAACATTGCTGCACAGATTGCCAGGTTCCTGGCTGAACTTTGTGGTTAGCCCTTCTCTCCCATTTTTTAATCTCCACTGTCAAGAACTCTTGAGAAAACTGCTCCAACTGGTTGGCATCAGTAGGAAATGAAAATCTTTTAAGTGGCTATTGTGCATGTTATTTGAATGCACTGGATGACATTTCAACACCAAGCTATGCCTCCTCTCCACCACAGTCATCAAGAGTGGTTTGGATTTTTTTCTTTCCATATGGGTACTGAGGTTTCCAACAGCATTGATCCCTCTGCACATTTTTCTATACTTTGTACAAGGCTCTTTGAACGTATTTCTACAAATAGAAAAGCTTCAATGTGCAACAGTTTTTTAGCAGCTTGAAGGACTGAGCCCTTGATGTGATTATTTGATCATATATGAAGTAATTCTCATGATCAATGAATGATGTCACAGCTATCACTTTGAAGTTAATAGCAAAATTTGCATTGGCTTAAATCTGAGCAGGATCAAGGCATGCAGCAACAGACTGACAATCTTTCAATTAATTTCCATATTTCTCTTTAAATGCTCATGCCTCACTCCATGCTTTTTAATGCGACAAGAGAAAAGAGTAAATGTTCGAAACTGATGTTTTGACCATCAGGAGGCTGTCACGTGTAACAAATTGTTCTAATATATTAGTTTATGTGGGCATCCTGTCCTTGATCAGCTCCCACATTTCCCATAGTGAGCAGCAGAAGTTGTGCAGAAAGACAAAAAAACCCCACTGTGCAAATGGAAAAATAATACTCCATCTGCAGACAATAGGCCTGATTGAAAGAAGTGCGGCAGCACCTTTAGCAAAGTAATTCCTACAGATTTGTGCGGAAAATAGAGCCCATATTTCTTTGCTTCTTTGAATCTAAACTATAATTTATACTAGCATAAAAAAAATCTGGGATACATAAAGGCCATATTGGAAGCACTGTCTTTATCTCTCAAGGTAACAGGAAATGAGACAGTAATAGGACTTTAACTAGTTTCTCACTTGCAATGAGTATCCAACACTCACCAAAGAAAGCTTCCTTTCAAAATACTCTCATTCCAAGTCTGCTGAATGGGGAATCAAAATGTGTGTGTGTGAACAATGTTCATTTGTATTCTTGAGTGAACTTGTTTTATTCTGCCATTTACTAAATGCTGGCACAAAAATTCCTGAAGCAACGTGACTCTCACAACAAACACAACTGACAGATCCTCACTGGAGAGCACATGCAAGCACAGACTACAATTGTTCTACGGTTATTTGAGAGACAGTGGTCAGGGACACAAGGGTCATTAATTTCCCTGTGTATTTTAAACATTTCCAGATATGTGCTAAAATGGATTAAAAACACAAGTAAGCCGACAACTAAGGCTGAAACATTAGGAAAGCTTCAGAGGGGGATTTCTGTGTAAAAGCGAGAAGGGATGCTTTGAGTTTGACCTCTGCATTAGGGAAAGCAATACATTTTTAACTCTTTCTTGCTTTCCCAAAAAATCAGCTGAACGACTTCTAGAAACGCGTGTGAGGTCGAGCCGGGAAGGACACCTGGGCTGGTTGTGGAAGTGTGGGGTCTTTTAAGAGCGAAGGGGCTTCGGCCTCAGCTCAGATGGTGCGAGTGTGACAGCCAGGGTGGCTCCTCCAAGAACGGACAGGAAAGTTTCCGTAACACCGTCCCCCCGTGATCGTCCCCGGACCCGCCGGCGCGGCCCCCCCACCGCCCACCAGGGGGCGACGGCGACTTCCGCGTCTCCCTCCCGGCAGCTCTCTGCTCCCGCCGGCGCCCCTTCCCCTCCCGTCCCGTCCCGTGTGTCCCCAGCGGGAGCGGTCGCGGGCGCCCGTTCCCGTCCCGTGCCGCCCCGTGTGTCCCCGGCGGGGCGGGCAGAGGACGGAAAAGGCGCGGGTTTGGCGGGATCACGTGGCGGTCCCTTCTGGCGGGCGGGACGGTGGGACGGTGGCCGGGAGGGTTTCCCAGGCGACCGCGGGGGTGGCGGCCGTGGCCGAGCGGAGCCCGGGGCGGCCCCGGTTCTGGGCCTCGTCCTCCCCCGTCTCCGCCGCTCCCCCGAGCGTCCCCGAGCCCCGGCCTCCCGTGTCCGAGTCCCCGCGCCGCCCTATGCCAGCCGTGCGTGTGCTCCAGGGAAACCGCAGGATGATCGGGTCACGGCTGGGATGATTAAAATGGTCGCATGAGAAAGGTGAGGCTATTTAAGCCTTCCCTCGGCCTTGTGGTTTACTCGTACCGCCTCAAAACTTCTGCTCTCTGCGCCGTGTTGTAGCATATATCCCAGCAAGTGCCTCCTTTCTTTCGTGCACAAAGCCATTTGTGAGCTTCCAAATGTAAAGGTATGGCTGGAAAGTACATTTGCTAAGGGCGGTGGTCGCCTGTGATCTGTTGTGAAAGTTGTCTGACGTATTTGTTGTCCTTTTTTAAAATAAAGCTTTATATTGCTAGTTTGTATAAAAGCTGTAGGCAGAAATACAGATAATTTCAGGAGGACATTTGACAAGGCTAGAATGAAGTATTCCTCGCCTGCTGAAGTAGTTGGTACAGCTAGTAAACTGCTAAAGCATTTTATGTTCAGTGTCAAGTGTTCTTTCATGTAAAAGTATAAAAGGGTACTGGATTATGTGTGGCCTGAGAGGGAGCATTCTTAATCTCCTTACCATGTTTTCAGAGATACTGTCCAAATGCTTACATAAGGATATCTGGGCAGTCTGCTATATAACTTTCCTTTTTTTTTTTCTTTTCTTTTTTTTTTGGTAACTGCCAAAGCCGAAGTGTCGGGTGGTCTCTGGACGCATAAGGAGTGAAAGCAGGAAGCCGTTGTCACAACCCGCCTGTCAAAATCAATTTACTAGGTAGGTCACAGTCCTATGTACTGAGTGGGCTCCATATTGAGGGAAGTTTTTATTAATGGCAAAAGCATTTCTGCAAACGTTTAGCCCTTTTATGTTTACATAGCACTTCTCAGCCTGGAAGATGCTGAGTTTAATGCTGTTACACAGATGCAGTTTTGAAGGCAGCCATATGTGGTGTTGAGCAGTGTGGTACACAAAAGCTTTGCAGCCTTTTGGGTGTGGGGGCATATTCTATACCTGAGAAGTAACTTGTGGGAATCGGAGGGGGGGCAAGTGCCATTGGCTTTCTGTGTCAAGGCAGATCAAACCAAATGTCATTGTGTAATCTTAGCAGATTTTCATGTATTTATTGTTTACCAAGTCTTAAGCACAGCAGAGATGATGAAACAAAGTCTACAATGCCAGGTGTCTCCAGTCTTGGATAACAAACAGAGAGGAATTAAAAGCCCTTAAATGGATGGGAAATATTACTGCAGTAGACTCTTGTTTGATTATTGACAAAATGCTTAATTACGGGTAGCTAAAAAAAGTGGAAAGAGGCCGAAGAGAATCATATATTATTTATCCCTTGAAGTTTAAATGCTGAAGCTGTTGTTTTTGATATGAGTACTTTGTAAGAAATCTGGGTAATACAGGTATGTTTGCATTGATTGTCTTATTCATTACATAATTTAGATTAGGGATGGGAGAAATTATGTTTGTCATCTCTTTGAGATTTTTTTTTTTTTGCTTATAGCTCTATTCAGGCACATCACCAGATTACATCTAATTCAGGATGCATTTAATTTAACTTTTATTTTAAATTTTAGTTCTTAATCTCAGTTGGAAGATAACATCCAGTCACAGGTTATGGCTCAACGATTTTCGAAAGAAGAATTAGATGAGCAGTTTGAAGAGTTTTTGAAAGAGGTATGTTTGAGAGCAAGGTCACACATCTTTGTTAATATACTGAGAAAATTTGAGTGTGGAAGAATATAAAGATTCAGCTGTGCCTCTTATCACATAATTTACATAGCAGGCTTGGGTCTTTGCAAGGTCTTAATTGCTAAACTTAATTCATACTATTTTGATGTATTGAAATCAAGAGAACAGTTTTGTGATTAAATAAATACTTTAGAATTGCTAGGTTGTATCTTCAGAAAGAGCCCTTGTTTCCTGATTTATTTTTTTTTAATTTTATTGTGTGTGTTACTTAGTACCAGAAGCTTCAAATTAATACATAATTAAAAACAAGGTTAAAAAACTCTTATATAAACAAAAGCTATGTTTTAAGAATTTCCTTATTTTTCTATGCAATACCTACTTTCACTGAAGTCTGTTGAAAAATTCATGTAAAAAATGAAGCATGTTGTAGTGATTAGAAAATTTGAATTAAATCCTTTAATTCCTCATGATTCTTAATGATTTTGAGTACAGACAAAATCAGGCAAGTGTGTGGGTTATGATTTAAGATAACAATTATCAGACATGATTGAAATGCTGTGAGCAGGTATGTTTTTTCACTGCAAATAGACCTGTAACTTGAGAACTTGCCCTCAAGTCTATCAGACACACAGTGTGATAACCCTGTAACTGATATACCGGATACATAAGGCCTTTGCTAGATTTTATTCCTGTGTATAAGATTAGCTAGTGATGGCAGAGAATATTCTTGAGGGAATATTCTTGGGGGTCTCCACTATATATAATGTATGCTTGAAGGTTTTTTTTTGTTGTAGAGGCTGTGCTACAATTTAATGACTTGTTAAAAATACTTTAATTTGATGATGTAACTGAGTTAGTGCTCTTGAATTTACTGAGATTATTAATGTTAGTAGAATTAGAAAATCTCTGTACTTCAAGGATTTTTTACTTACTATTATGAAGGGACTTGCTCTGGGGAAGAGGAAGGAGGTTTATTCTTTCATTTGTTTTGCACATCTGTCAAAACTCTGCATATGATTTCTTCTAGTACTTTGTTCCTCATTTGACATGCTCTTCTTGCTCCTCAGCTATTGCCCACATTAAGCCCATTGAATCAGGAAAAAAAAAATCAAAATAGCTGTATTGACTTAGTTTGTCATGTTGCAGAGAATGTAACTTTTAACAACTCAAATCTTCATTTCATACTAAAGCTATTTTAAAACTACCAATTACCAATCCCACCATTAAAAATGTTCATTATTCTGTTTTTTGCCAGCTGGGTACAGACCCGGATAACAACAGGATCTAATCTCAGTTACTTTTACACACACATCTTCTGTTATTTCCCTTTCTTTTTCATTTTAACTAAAAAGTGTATGGCTTTTTAATGTTAAAAAGATGAGGAGCTGATATGCTCCATTGTTTGAAATCTCTGTAGGTGATGTTAGCGTTGTTTGATAATGGTGAGGAGAACAGTAAAAGCTTTTTCTCAGTAGGTTGGGGAAGACTTCATATTGTCTAAGCAAATCTTCCAGAAGAAAATGGAGTAAGAGGGATTTTCCCTTTTAAATGACTCTTAGTGAAATTGTCTTGGTTTCGGGGAGGGGATGTGTATGTATCTTTCTGATTAAAACATATAAAGTTAAAGGAAAGACTGTATATACAGTTGGATGATGCAGGTAAAATATGAGGATTTAACTAAAGTATTTTGGCTTATACCCTAAACTTTAAAAGCTATCAGTGAAGAGGATTTTCTGAACTATTATCATTATGCTAAAGGAAGCACAAATGTGTAGTTACGATTGCTGCATGTAGGATAAATCCTTTAGTAATTCCCTCTGCATGGTTATGCTTACTCCCAACCCCTTGCCAGATGGCCTCTTGTCATCTGTGATTCTGCTCTTCCTCCTCCACTATCTCTGTGCCTGTGGTCCATCCACTTCTCACCACCAGTATCTTGTTTTGGCACGGTTCACCTATGATCATTGTAATTTCCCTTAGTTTGTCATATTGGAATAGCTCCCAGGTTTTCATAGTGTGGGCTGAGTTGGCTGTGAAGTTTTCTTTGGACATGCAATGTGAGGTCTTTCTAATACACAGTTCTTCAATTATTTGCTTATTTTGATGACCTTAAGCAAAGCAAAGTTGTGAAAAAGTCATTGTCTTTGTCTAGTATTTTCAGTTGACTTTTGTTCTACTTGGTATTTATGGATAATTGAGAAGGAAGGCTTTCAAAAGGAAAGGCTATAATATCTTTTTTAGAAATCAGTAGAAGAGTGTCTGGAAGAGAAAAACCACACACTAAACCATATTTGAAAAACATTTTTTTATTAAAAGATCAAATACATTAACATATTATTTCATACTAAAAACATATTTTGGAGTAGACTTATTTCACTGAAAAATACTTTGTTAAATAGTTAGGTCATGAAAGTCTGAGTGCTTTAAATCAAATCGTGTATTACCTGTCTCCTTTTTTAGGTTCCTTCACATGTAAAGGAGGTGGTAAGCTCATTATGTGCCATGTAATTGTTCCAGTTCTTAAAACTGACTCCTTTGGCTTTTTGATTTTTATTTTTTTATTGAGATTAAACAAATGGCACTTTGTGTGTGTGTGTGTCTCTGTTCCTGGAAGGCTGACAGGCTGTATTGAGCAGGGGAAGGAAGAAGCCCGTGCNAAAAGAGGGGGTTGATGGATTTTTTTTTTTTTTTAAGGAAGGAAAAAAAATCAGAAAGTTTTGCTGCCAAGACAACTGACGTGTTGGGAAAAATGCACCAATGTTTTTGTATTAGCATTTCTTTCCCTGCTGCTGCAGGTTTACTGTCTGCAGTTGACAAGATGGCTGGACATAGAAAGTTTACAGAACTTGAAGAAACCTGGGAGGGTTTCAGGTTCTTTAGTTACTATATGCTGAGGAGTATGAGCATCATTGAAGTTTTGCTTGAAAAGCAGAGGATATTGTTAGTTGTAAAAGAAACCACAAGTGATAACAGAGCCTGCATCAAGCACCTGTCAGTGCTTCTAGATAGCAGGAGGCAGTCTGACCTTTGGGAACAGTAGAACTAGTACTTGTGTTGTGACTGGTGTAAGGAAGTTGTTATTCATAGGATATTTATTAAAAATGTAAAGCTGGTTTGTTTTATGTCACTGAGTCAACTTAAATTACAGTACATCTGGTTGTTTTGCAATTTTATAATTTATTAAAATTGTGTTTTATTGAAGTGCAAGGCTCAGAGCTCTTTTTTCTTAGACTGTATGACAGGCTTTTAGTTTTCTCAAGTGAGACTGTAAACTCTAGAGATGTTTGTGTTCAGAGATACTCATAAGACTATTTTATTATTTTTTCAAAAATGATAATTTTATATAATTGTCATTTGATTTATGGATGTTCTTGCTAGATGCATAGAAGTTGAAGCATTCATCATACAGTAAAGATAAGTTTTTATGGTAGTGTGCTTTTATGTAATAAGAATCAGGCAGT
This sequence comes from Neodrepanis coruscans, assembly GCA_013400695.1. Taxonomy (NCBI): domain Eukaryota; kingdom Metazoa; phylum Chordata; class Aves; order Passeriformes; family Philepittidae; genus Neodrepanis; species Neodrepanis coruscans. The sequence continues at coordinate 7,756 of VYZS01106317.1, read as the reverse complement.
GGACTGTAGTGGCTTGTTTTAATAAAACATACCCTTGTGTTTTACATATTGAGCACTCACAGTCCTGCTGCCTCTAGTATTCTGTTTATACTATTAAATTTTCTTATTTATGACTGTTACAAAACTGAAGTTTTTTGAATTTTGCCATATGATGCATTTCATATGTGAATGTTTTTTTTCTTGCTGTTTACAGCTTTTGTTAACTATTCACTGTGTTCATGAAGACACATCAGGACAATTGGTTTCAATAGTTATAGCTAAAAATTTAGATAAAAATATTCTATGCCCCTTATTTGTGCAGTAAACTGGGGTTGATATGTAGCAGATAAGGTTGCAGTGCATTGGTTTAATGAACATAATTCCTTGTTTGGTGTCTGGGCAGCTAATTGTGACACT
>VYZS01106312.1:3376-20564 GCA_013400695.1 Neodrepanis coruscans | reverse complement strand
ATTTTTTTTTTAACAAAGAAGGATATGCTGCCTTTTTTTTTTTAATATTTATCTGTTTAATAATTTTCACTTAGCTGTCTGAAATGCATTTACAGACAAGCTGGACAACGGTGTCTATCTAAAGTATACTGAACTACTGGGTCCAAAACTATTACCACTGAAGCTGGGCTCTTAAAATGAAGTGGAACAGTGGTTCTTTTGAATAATATTGTTAAAGTGTTACTGTGACTGACTGGTTCAGCTTACAAACTAAATCAATTATCATGTTATTTCTTTACATTGCAACTCTGCATGTATTACTCTTTCCCATATATTAGAATGGGAAAATGATGACGAAAATATGAAAACTATGAAAATATGAAGCTTGCGCTACAGTTAGTTATTCACCTTGTCATAGTATATAGAAGTAGGTACTACAAAGACAATGAAGTAGAAGCTAAATAGTAATGTGACTTTTTAGACTAAAGTGTCTATAATTATGCTGATTTCCAACTCAGTTTGAACTAACTTTTATTCTACATTACTGTTAAACACTGATTATGGTCTTTGAGACATTACAGATAAAGACTGGCATTGCCTCAAAGTGATTAAAGTATTAAAAAAAGAAAAAGGTGCAGACAAGAAACAATGCACTGAGAAACCCATGTTTGTTTATAAATACTGTCCAAGCTTATTTACTGCACTAAACGGCTTTTCAGTACAATTCTTGAGGAGAAGGCAGCCAAGATAAGCAGGGAAGTCACCACAGCTTCGTGATACTCTGCTCATCCTCCTGTTTCAGTTCAAAATAGATTGCAGGACACATTGCCAAAGGTTGAAAATAAAACCACCTTTTTAAAACCAAGGAGATAATGAGGATCACATGAAGTTGCCTTCAATATATCTCAAATAATTTCCATTACAAGGATGTCTTGCAAGTGGCAGAGGTCAGCATATCCTAGGCATGTAAAAGCAAGACCCTGCAGTCTACAGCCTGAAGCAGTTGGACAACTACTGATATCCAGCTTGAAGATTTGTTCCCCTTTCAAGAGGCCTTTCTCCGCACAGAAGTTACAGAAAACCTATACCTATGTACCCTGGATACACATTTCAATTCAGGAGGAAGAAATCCAGGTCATGACCACCTTTGTTGCAAAGACAAGCTCTCATAGCATTTAGAATTTTACGAAGACTTTCTCCACCTTCCTTTAACTTTGCTTCTCCCTCCAGGTTTTACTTGTGATTATTCTGCTTTTGAGCATCTGTTCTTCTGCTTCTATTCTTCTTTGATTCTTTATTTTATTTAAGACTCGAAGGACACAACACTCTGAGCTGAGTTTTTCTTATTTCTTATTAAGGGTCTGCTTACACAGAGCCACACCATGAGAATTACTCTCATTCAGACAGCACTAGAAACAGAAGCATCAAAAATCCACCCCAAAGAGCTCCCTCGAAACGCACCGCCAAGCACTCGGACAAGAGAGGAAAGGGCGTGCCGGAAGATTTTTCCTTCAGGCTCGTTTCCAGGGGTGCCGCTGAGGTGCGGCGGAGAGACAGGGAGGGAGAAGGGGACAGACATAGAGGGAAGGACAGGGAGGGAGGGACAAGGAGGAAGGGAGGGCGTCCCTCACCCGGCGGCCGTGGGACAGCGGCGCTCGGGCGCCACCCAGTGGGGCCATTGTGTGCGGAGGTCGAAGGGAGGGATGTGGAAACCCCTCGGGGACAATGACCTGTGTGGCTGCTGGGCGTTTGCCAGAGCCTGTGGTGCAGTGGGGAGAGACTCGGGAGGCTGGTGGGCTCCTAGGAGCCCTGGAAGGACGCACGCTATGCGTGAAACAGGAGACGGTGTGGCTCCTGCTGTCTCGGGGGGCACGTCACCTGCCCCTGCTCTCATACGGGTCACACCCGCTCCGAAACCCAGAAATGCTACATTTCAGATCATTGCAAAGCTGTCGTGTGACCCGGCTTCTCTGACAGTTCTATCTCCAGGGTGTGCCTGCCCATGGCTATTGGTTTTTGAGCCAGGCGTGTGCCTTTGGCACGACGGGTACCTTTTTTCCCGGCCTCTCCCCAGCAGCCGTGCCCTGAGCTCTGGTGCCAGCACCCCTTGGCAGGAGGTGGCTGTTGCACGTTCAGTGTTGGCTGAGTTTGGGTTGAAGAGACAGTTGCAAATGGCAGGAGGTGGTGTTGGTTGTGTTGTCCCCAGGATGCTGTGTGGCCCCGGGGAAATAATGTGGGCCATGTGTGCCTCAAACTACACTTGCGAAAGCTTTGCTCTTTTGGGGACTGAGGGAACTAGCACTGGTTATGGAGAGGCTTTTGATCCATGCATTGCTTTGGAGACAGCCAGTACCTCACTTGTGCCCTGGCCTCCTCAGCTGGTGCTGCTGGTTGCTGCGCCACCTTGCCCTGCAAACTCAGTAGGAATTTGTGTGAGGAATGAAGATCTATAGACTCCTTTAAAGGCATTTTAAATTTAAAAAATATTTTTCTCATAAAATAGAAATGTAAAAAAGAATTGGTTTGCAACTGGAAGGTATACTATATTTTATTATATATCATATATATAATAATACTTTTGGAAATTATTTTCTTGCCTTTGAAATAACTGTAAGACCAAACCAACCTTTACATTCACATTCTGTTTACAAAGGGACAGACAAAACCCCATTGAAACAAAACCAACTTAATCAAATTGCTTTGTAATTGACTTTTCATTTTGCCAATTCTGGGACAAGCCCATTTCTGCATTTTACTTTTATGTGTGTTTCTGTTGTTTAAGTCCTGCTTTCCCAATCCCAGACTTGAGTAAACCACAAAGTGCCTTCTCTATGAGCACAGATGATCTTGAAAAGCTGCTTAGTAACTTGTTAAAGTGGATTATATCAGTATGCAAAAGAAGTGTGTCAAGTATTTTATGTGCTTGTTGACATACAAATCTGTATTTGCATGTGCATTTGAAAACTGGAAAACAAACTAAGAAAACAAAAAAACATGTTTCAGTTGTTGGTACAATTTCTTCTTAAGGCTGGACTCTTACTTTGTTGCTCTCAGAAATAAGTGGTATTTCAGTTTGACTATCAAAGTACATGCTAATGAAAATGCTTTGAAAACAACTACTCTGGCCAAAAATTTGCCTGTTTCAGAGAAATAGTGTAATGTTGACTGAGATGCTTTTCTAGCTGTCTATTGGATTTGGACTTTCAAAACTCCATATTGAATAACCATGCAGTAGCTTTAAACACTGTGTATAAGAAGTGACAATAGAAGTAAGAGTTTCCCTGCTTTCACTGACAGTAGTACTGCTTATACTCCAGATTGTATGGTGAGTCATTTTGTTACTTCTGCAAAAATGAATTACAAATTTCTGGGCAGTCAAAAGAACCCAAATCACAATCTGGATCACAGTGAATGAATCCCCATATAACCTACTGGATTAATCATACTAACACAGTTTTTTTCTAAATTAGAAAAAATACGCAAATGTTTAAAAGGCCATCATTACCATTCTTGACAATGAAGTGTTGCAGTTGCTGCAGCCTCTTTTTCCACAAGATAGCAGCACTGGAACTATGAATGAGCAAAGGGCTTGTAAGCCCATGTCACCAAAATTCAGAAAGGCTGTCTGGCTTATTTGCTCGTTAGTCTTCAGGAATCTGCAGCTCAGAATCAGAGGAAAAGCTTCTTAAACACCAGGACCGAGTGCCAACACCAATTCAAATTAAAAAACCTACATTTACTTTACTTACTGTACTTTACCTACATTTACTTTAACAGACCCATCTCCTTCTGAAAAAGCACATCAGGGGACTTGAAACAACCAGCAAAACTAAAATGTTGTGTATATAAATATATTTAGGTGGTTGTACATGTGTGTGTGCATAGAATAAAGTAGAAATCTTGTTATTGTATAAGTAAAAATCTTGTGATTAAGTCTTTGTTTATGCTTCCCTTTAACTCACCTGGTTTCACCACTTTTCCTCATGCTTTTAGCTGCAATTATTGATTGTCATTGTTCAAAAGTGATCCTACAATTAAGGACGAACCCATTCACCAGCACACAGAAATTCCCAAATGGAGGTGAGCTCCCTCTCTGTCCTACCTGAATGATTGTGTAACTCTAATGTAAACCTCCTAGTGTAAATATATATACGTATAGATAGAGCAATGCTTTGTGTTGGGTTAGGTGTGCACATCAGAGGCAAATCTTCCAACTGTCCCAGCTTGGCAAGCTTTTCTTCACCATGTACCAGGCATGAAGCACACGAGGTGCACTTTGGGAATATCCATTGCAGAAGCTCACCCAAGACACTGCAGCCACAAATGGGCACACAGCCCCTGTGGTTAGCCAGAAGCTAACCTGGGGCACAGCTTAGATGTCATGCATCAGCACCATCTGTTTTGCCTACAGCCTGTCAGTCCCCACTGCTTCCTAATGTCCACATAACCTTAGTGGCCTAGATAGAAAGTTAAAATCAGAAGGGAAATTTTTTTTATAAGCTCAGAAGTGGTAGTACAGAAGAGGGGCAGAAATGATGAAAGAACAGACCACATCACCTTGGTGATGTTTTTTTTAATGTGAAATGGCAGATTTTGTAGGGCCATATACTGGTGATCGATCTGTGGAGTTCAGGAAAGGGCACAATGACATTTGCAGACAGAAACAGTAAAGCTCTTTAAAATACTTTAATATGCTCTGAAATAGCATATTGATAAGGAAGCTGAAAAAAAAGATACTTCTCATTCAAATACCATGGTCACATAGAATATATGTGTGTACACACACATATAGATAAAGGTTTTGATTCCTTTTGAGTGTTGATTCCCAAGGAACATATACATATATATGTAAAATATACATTTATGCATACATATTACTTTGGCTTTTATAACTATTCCCACATTTTTCCTCTTTGGAGTATACCCAGGCACTCCCAGGACCATTCCTCTTTGTGAAGAAATCAGACAGTGCTGTGGAATTACATCAGATGTAGCCTTTAGTATTTATTTCTATTGTCAACACAACTTATGCAAACTCTCTTGGGCTACCAACTCTCATCTCTTACATCAAGGAAACTGAATCACGTACCTTGGCCTAAAAAAGATAACATAGCTTGCATAAATATATTTTGATAATGTCCTTGAATTTCCTGACGGCACAGAGAAGCAGTACCAGCATGTACATGTTTTTCTTATTTTTTTTCTTTTCAAAATGCCATGCCATCAGTGACCATTTGTCCTTGTCTGAAATTGCAGCACTAGATCCTATCAAGAAAATAAATAAACAGATAGTTGTAGTGCAGTTGAAACAATGAAGCCAAGTTTCCTATCAGGTTATACCTTGTAGTTCAAATCCCTCACATATAATAAAATATGAGCTCTACTTTAGCTTTTCCTGACCTAGCAAAATGCTTTTCTCCTTTGTGGATTCTCAGTTGTGCACCATGGGATAAGCAATCTTATCCATAGCGGTGGCACTAATTCTGGGCTTTTTACTTTAGAGATTAACTAATTCAAAGAAATTTGTCAGAATTTCTCTGTTGAATTTGACTGAGATTGGCTGAAGATCCAAAAATACTGGAGAGGATACAGAAGTGCACTTACATTTGCACATTCAGAAACTTAAAGGCAGCAACAGTCTCATCTCCCCCAGGAACCGTGCTAAGCAGTATGTATTTATTTCAAGTAAACAGTAAAGATCAGTGTGCTATTACTCATCTCCTTTTAACTTCAATTGATTAATTTTTCATTAAGGACACTGGACAATCACGTCAAAAGCAGCAGAGAATATTGACAAGTCTAAGAGTGAATGCTTCCCTTTCAGGTAAGATACACTTTTGCTTATTTTTATAGCAAAAAAATCAAGATAATTCAATAAAACTTGATAGAACAGTAGGATTTCTGGCAGACTGGTTGGAAGTCTGGTCAAAGGTATTTAAGCTTTCACAATGTGTGGTAACTTATTAACAACATTTGACTTTACACCTGCAAGACAGCTGGTGAAGTAATAACTATTACTACTACATTAAAGGTTTCTCTATTTGTTACAAGCAGTAGATTAATTTGTTGGGGGAGGGGGGAGCATTTCAGAAAGAACAGCATATATCACCAAAGAAAATGTACAGAAGAATTCCAGCTAAAGAATTGTATGTCAATTTTAAAATACAAATGCCTTGCACATTGAAATGAAAGCAGCAGTGAACTGAGCTACATCTTGTCTGGAACCAGTGTGCATCAATTACTTACAATGTAGTCATTCTCTGATCCATTGAACACAATTGCTTGGTAATAGGATAACTTGCCTAATACGATGAAAAAATACTGTCCAAGTTCAAAATTTTCCAGAGGACCAGTAAACTACATGACCTGGTTTAACTCATACAGTGCTGTAAGAAGGATGGTGCCCTATGCAGGTGTGTCCATGTTGCGACACTGGTGTGCTAAGGTCAGCCCTGAAGCCAGGGGTGGAGGGAGGCAGGATGTTTAGAGGGTTTTGCCATGCCAGAGCTGCTGACTTTCTTGAAACTACTTGGAGTAGCCTTTCAATACTTAAAAGGGTCTATAAGAAGAGGAAGCATAACTTTTTACCTGGGCAGACAGTGATAGGACAAGGGGAAATGGTTTTAGATTAAATGAGGAGATATTTAGGTAAGATGTGAGGAAGAAATTCTTTACTCAGAGGGTGATGAGGGACTGGAACAGGGTGCCCAGAGAAGGTGTGGATGCCCCATCCCTGGAAGTGTGTTTAGGCCAGGGTAGATGGGGCCCTGAGAAACCTGGTCTAGTTGAAGGTGTCCCTGCCCATGACAGGGGGGGTGGAGCTAGGAGATCACTGAGGTGCCTTCCAACCCAGGCCATTCCACGATTCTGTGATTCTATGAATGTGACATTTTTCTTCTGACACAATTGGCCGAAATTAAGGTCCAGGTTCAGAAGATAGTGGGTGAAGAAAGTGTCATGGTGTTGTTTGACAAAAGGACAGCACATGGACAACCTGGGGACATAAGCATTGTCTTCTTAGGAAGGAAGGCTGAAAACGCACTAAAAATATTTGGGCTGACTATGTCATAACAGATGGTTGTCTGGACTTGGATGTTTTTCAGGACTTCTGGTACAAAGTTTCTTTTGAACTAGTTAAAATCCACATGCAGAAAAACAGTACTTTCCTAAAACCAGTTTATTTCAGTTTTTTAGAACATATTTAGGCCAATTGAATTACGTCAGATCTAGGTAAATTTATGTTTAGCTTCCGAGGTTGGAAAGCTGTTGTTACTGGCAGGTTACTTATGTACTTCCACACTGCTTTGCCTGAGTAAAATGACCACAGGTAAAAAGCAAACAAGGAGTTTGGGACCAGACAGGTGATCTGAATTTCACAGTTGCTACATGTCCAGTCAGTTTTAGATGGCAGTTCTCCTGGGCCATTACTTTTGACAGTCACTTTGATAAATGTTTGAAAGTAGTCACTTAGGTTTTTGCATCCACTGTATTTTGTTCCATCTTTGTGCTATGTTTGCTCTCAAACTAATTCTCTTTGAAAAATCATTTCATGTTTTAATTGGCTTATAGGAAGATTACAGACAGATTATTGGCAGACTACACTGAAAAAAAAAATTTGTATTACCGCTCCTGAACATTTGAAACACTACCAGCATGGAGGTTCATGGGGTCTTGTTCCATTTTAAAACAATGACGGATTGTGTAACTTAAAACTATTAATTACAGTGTTAAAATAATTTTAGGTTAGTGAGGTTTCCATAAAAATGAAGAAATCTTCATCCTTGGTTTAAAAATCTTAAACTACAAACATATGAACAGATTTATTTTTTTTAACTAGGAAAACTGTAGACTACTGTTTCAGTATTCATTTTTCCATCTTAAGAAATTTTTACCTTTCTCTCACGTTGTAGTTTGGTCTCATGTTTCATTCTGTTTCTTAATGGAGAAATAATTTTAACTGTAATAGTAGTTGTAGTTATTTTAAAGAAAATCTTTGTTTGAAGGTAAATGGATATCAAATTCATTTAAAATTGCTAATTTGCACTGAAACTGAAAATTCTTGAGTTTTTGGTACCTGATTTAGGTACTTTTTTCCTTTTTTTTATCAGCACTTTGTTCACTTTTTAGAGGTAATTAGTATGGGTTTTAAGGACTACATTGTATTCCTTTGTTTCTGATCGATATGGCTGAGGATGATTCCAACTGTTGAAGAGAAATTCTTTCAATTGTATGGATACAGTGGTTTCCATGACGGTTTCCTTGAGCCCTCACAGAGAAGAACATGAGTTTTATGCTAGCAGGATGTTGTGTGCATGCACTCTCCAGAAGCCTTCAGGAAGACGCATGGTCACAGCAAGTTGTCTGTGATGATCTTTCTTCCATTCAAGGCCAGAAACAGGAGACAGATCCAGAAAAAATGTTATAAAGCAGAAAGGTCTTGTGAGCATCACCAATAAAAGTGATCTCAGATGGCACAGGAGCGACACCTGCCACACCCTGTTAAACCCAAATTCTGCCCCTCTGCTCTGGTGAAACCCCACCTGAGTGCTACATCCAGCTCGGAGATCCCAGCAAAGGAAGGACATTGACTTGTTGAAGTGAGTCCAGAGGAGGGCCACAGAGATGATTAGAGGGATGGAGCACCTCTCCTGTGAGGAAAGGCTGAGAGAACTGGGATTGTTCAGCCTTGAAAAGAGAATTCTTTGGGGTGACCTAATCACAGCCTTCAGTACCTGAAGGGAACCTAAAGGAAAGACTGGGAAAAATTATTTACAAGAGCATGTAGTGACAGGACAAGAGTGAATGAATTGAAAGGTTTAGATCAGATATTAGGAAGAAAATCTTTACCCTTGGGGTGGTGAGGCACTGGAACAGGTTGGCCAGAGAAGTTGTGGATGCCCCATCATCAACCTGTTCAAGGCCAGGTTGGACAGGAGGAGCCTGGTCTAGCTAAAGGTGTCCCTGCCCATGGCCTGGCTGCTGGAACTAGATGATCTTTAAGGTTCTCTTCCAACTCAATCCATTCTATGACTCTGTGGTGAGTTCGTCCATGACTTTGGGCAATCTATAATGGACTGTGGTGAAACAGGGCCTTTAGATGGCTAAAATTGCAAGGAAGCTTTTGTGCCGGTATTGCTCCTCTTCCTGGCAGGCTTTCACCATGACTTTGCAGCTTCAGGTCAACACTAATGCAGCAGAAATACAGTTTCTCTGGGACTTACAAGTACCAAAAGGTTAAATCAGTGACACCGAGCAGCCAACAGACTGAGCACAGACATGTGGACAGCTACGTTTGCCCTAGACCGGCGTATTGGAGCCATGTCTGTGGCAGGTGCAGCCGGGCGTCGTCCCCGAGTAGCACGGCCCGGCCCGGCGGGATTCCCGGAGGTGCGGCGAACCCTCCTCCCCAAGGGCGGCCAGTCACCGGGGCGCCCGGGCCGGCGGGGCGGCCGAGGCCCGTCCCCCTCGATCCGGGTATCGCCGCCCCCTGTGCCGCGGCGGGAGAGCTGCGGGACCGCCTGGGCCGGACGCGCCGCCGCTCCCGGACCGCACNGGGCTGGGGCTGGGGCTGGGGTCGGGATCGGGGCGAGCGGCGACCGCGGCGGCCCCGCAGCCCCTGGGCGCGGTGGGGACGGCGAGACGCCCCTCCGTGTGGCGCTCCGGCCTGACAGCTGGGTTTCCGCCTCTGCAGTGGCGGAAAATCCGATTATGTGAGTTTCTCGCATTAAACAAACAAACAAATCCCGAGATGCAGAGAAGGTCGAAGGTGGCTGCTGCCGTCCGGCGCAGGTGCCGTGCCCCTCACGCCCCGAACCCCTCTCCGGCTGGGTTTAGCTGCCTGGTGTGAGCACTGAGCCCCGGGGGTACCTCGCAGTACCTGCGGCGGGCTCCGCTTGTTCCAGCCTTACACTTTTGTGACTTGAAAGCAAAGCCAGTCGTTTGGGTAAAGTAGGGGGAAACGTCTTAAACTCTGTTCTTGTTTTCTCGCAATTTTAGGAGGTCGCAGAAATGTCTCCTTTCGAAAATAAAGGACTGCTACTGGGCGTGATGGCAGGGACTGCCGGGTTAAGCCTGGTGCTGGTTTGGTACCGCAAGATCCGAAAACCTGGGGCAGCCGTGCGTGCACGTGTGTTCCAGGGTGTAGGGAACAGACTTAGTTCTGTGAGCTTGCAAAACGAGGCTCCTAATGAGCAAGGAGCAGTAATGGTTTTACATGGGAGGCAACTGCAGATACTAGAAAAGTTGAATGGCCTGCTGCTAAGTGTGGACGAACTGAAGAGAGAAGTGGAATTTCTGAAAGAAGCTATTCCAAAGCTTGAAGAGCTTGTACGAAATGAGCTTCAAGGGAAGGGTGATGTTCAGAGAGTTAGCCCGTCACACAGAGCACCGAGGAGGAGAAAAGCTGAGACAGCTTCTGGTGCAAGAGAAACTACCAGCTCTGAGGAGGCAGAAAGTGAAGGAGGGTGAGTTAATAATAATTCGTATATACCACAGTACATATGAAGTGCAAATTGCGTCATTACCTGTGTGAACAGGAGCCCTTTTAAAGGTTTATGTAAATTTTATGCTTCTCTCTATTCACTGGAAAAAAAGTACAGAAATTCAGATTAGCGATTTCTGAATCAGAGAAGACTCCTGGTGACTGTCCCTGAATCTGCACTATGGCTGAAGTTGGCTTAATGCCAAACATAATACAGATTTTTTTGAGGAGTGTGTTTGGTAATGATCTGATGCAGTATTGCTACATAGCTATGCAATGAGAGACAAAGTTCAGGATAATGGTGTAACTTTGAAAGTGCTTCTAGGAAGAGAGTAGGGTTGTGTCTTTTCCAGAGTTAGTTCAAGCTGTACGAATGCCCTTTTGCTTTTATGATAATTGTTTTCTATGGGCCTTATAGATGAGTTATTACAGTGTGCTGCCTAGAGGTAGTGCTCACTATGACAGCTATGTCCAAAGGGAACACATCTACAGGTGGCAATGTTATGTGCATTTGCTGTTGTATACGTTGTCTGGTGGCTCCAAAAGTAGTCCTGAGGGATTTAGGATACTGATTCAGTAAGGCAGAAGTTCCTGGTTTTGGCCACACCTTGTAGTCCCATTGTGGTTAATGGGATCTTTTATACTCATGAGTTGAGGAACGTGCTGAATGATCAGATGCACCTGAAGTCCAGGGGAGGGGCTATATTTTTGTCTTTTCAAATGTTGCCTAATACACCCCCCAGTAGTAATGTAAGAATGGTGATGACATTACTCTCCATTACTCTCCTGTAATTACAACTTTGTTTTGGTATAATCAGATTAGATGCTTGTATGCAATTTAATAAGTATATGTTTATATCAACTGAGTTTTATGAACCATCTTCTCAGTGTGTCTTAAATATCTGCGTAGGCAGCGTTATGTCTGTAAGTTGCCTATCTTATGTCATCTTTTTTCTTTAAAGATACATTAAGTAGATGTAATATTCTGAAGACAGTAACATGCTGCATATAATAATTAAGGAACGTCTATTTTAAGAGTTTCTTTACACTCATTTTCAGTTCCTGTGAGAAGAATTTCCTGTCGTGTTACATCCCAACCCACACACTTCACAAGTCTTACATTTGGTACCATATTTTAAGACCTATCAGTTCTATTATGAGCCAGTTCTTTATTTTAAGTATTTAGTATTGGCAGAAGTATTCAAAGACATTCCTCCTTCATCTGGTGTAGAAACATTTTGGTTCTGTTAGTTTCTCAGATTATTTCATCCATTGATTGGTTTGCAGAGGCCTTTATATTACGCATAAAATATTTGGAGCTGTAGATAAGGCTAAGGGACCAGTTTAAGAATAATTGGTCCATAGGTGCATAGGGTTATTCTACACCTAGCATTTGAAAAAATCCTGGGTTTTGGTCAGGAGATATTCGTTGCCCTTTGAGAACAAGCCAAGGGAACACACTTGTTCAGATTCTTTTCTGTGACAAAGAAGCTGATGCCGTGATTGTCGTGTGCAAGAACGTTGAATGTGTCCTTAAGAGAGGCCTTCTCTGACAAGTACTTGTGTACAGTCAGAAGGAAGATAGTTCAAGGTTGTAGTTAGCATTTTTCATTTGGGTATGTGCTTTTCCAATGCTATTTTTCAATTCCTTTTTAGAGGAGGTGGTTTTTTCCTTTTAACACCTTGTACTTGATCTGTTTGTTTTGCATAACTTCTCTCAGTTTAAGATAATTTAATTTCATTTAGCTTTTTTTCTTTCTCTTGAAAATAGGTTGTTAATCCTAATGTGTGTAGAGTTGCAATGTATGTGGCTTTTTCTGAGGTCTTTTGTAACTTTAATGACTGTGGTGCATGTTCTGTGAGACTTTATGAGGAGAATCAGTAGCAACACATGTTCCTTCTCCAGTTAGTGTCCATCACCACTTCATGTGCTGTAGGTGCATTGGTTTATAGTGTTCTGTCATGAATTCCGTGCCCATTAATGCATTCAGTTATTAGTATGTACACTAGAGAAATGATTTTGCTCTTTGTTACTGATAAAACTTTTTTTTCACTTTGTGTACTCCATCTAAAATACATGCAACGTGTTTCACTGCCTCAGCAGTATTTTCATGATCTAAAAGATAGGATTTTGCTTATGTTAAGCACTTCTGGTTTTAATTAACAAATGGGTAGATACTGGGAATTGACAGATAAAGTAATCTGAAGGGTTTTATGGATTTATACTGGATGACTACATTGGTTTTGGGTTTGTAAACTTCTTCCAGAAAAACTTTTAACACTACCTGTTTTTTTCCATGATATATTTGAAGCTGACAGTCTGATATTGCCTTCACTATTTTGACCTGTTCTGTTCGTATTCTCAGTGTCACTGTTGATATTCAACACTTTGGGAAGAGAAGCTTTCTGTTTTGCCTTTCAAAAATTACTTATTTCTCTAAGTGGAAAAATACCACATGCTTTTTAATAAATGAGATATGTTTTTACGTAATAACACGTAGTCTGAACAGAAAGTGCAATGAATGGATGAGGCATTACACCTTTGTATTGTGTTCTTACTAGTTTGTTTCAGTTTCCATGATTTACTTTTTTTTTACTTTTAACATTTGAGAACAGGTAACAAGCACTCATTCATTTGCAAATACAGTGAGCTGTGTCTAGATGATCATGTGGGATGGAAAGTCACTGAATTCTCCTTTATGATTTTAAAACTCTTTCCGCCCTGATACGGCAGTGGTGAACTCTTGACACGCTCGGCACTGGTCTGCAGCTGGCCCAGCATCCAAGCTTTTCAGATTGCATTTGGCATCAGTCACCACAAAGATTTACCACAGTAAATGCTTCTCTGACAGATGTTCTATTTATAATTTTTCCTTGAAATAGCTTAAATATTCAGCAGAAATAAACATTTCCCTTGTCTACTTCTGAGTATCACTTCACTGAGCATTTCTCAATTTATTTTACTGCTTGTTTGTTTTAAATGCAACCTTCAATTGGTCTAGGAATCCAATTTGCCAAACTTTTCCTTGGAGGCTGCTTACCATTATTAGTGGATATTCACTTTGCTGGATCATATAGTGCAGACTTGATCCAGATCAGCCTTTGACATGTAATCTCTCTATTGATTTAACTGGAGCAGATGAGCCAGGTGTTTGTGTCAGCCTGTGATTTTTCGCAGTTGGCAGGGTGACAACAGATGATATTTGATCGGTCTAAAACTGAAGTGTTTTGAACAGGTGATACCTGGTTAGGACCAGTGTTTGCCAGTTCACAGAAAATTCAACGCAATTTTTGAACCACCGAAGTGCAGTTATACCACAGCAGTGTTTTACACCATGTAGCCCAGGGGTTTTTTAATCCAGTACTAGGTGCTGGGATTTACTGCGGTGCTGAACCACAGTGGGCTGAGTCTTCAGCACAGTTTCCGTTTGTTCTTTGAACTTTGAACAGTTCACTGTGATACAGCTGAGTCCTGTTGGTTGATTGTTGCTCTTCACATTCTTATCAGTTTTTCTCTTTTAAATAAAACCTATTGGTAATAAAGGTGAAAACAAGTTGGCAGTGACTCTAATAGTTTTCTAAAAGTTCTGCCATTTTCTCAAATATTGATCAATGCATTTATCACATGTAAATGCTTAGTTTTCTATTTATCATCTGATAAAACCTCTTGCAGGAAAATTGCTGGTTAAATTGCAGGTTTTTGTTATAGGGAATATTTCTAAAACAAACCATAATGACCCTTCTTTATTTTCTGTTAATTTTGTTTTTGGATTAGTGTCACCAGTCCTTAGACTTCTGGAGTTTTTAAGATGTGTTAAGAAGAATCTCCACTTTTGTTTGTGTTAGTAGTGATTTTTAGTGCTTTAGATTGAGTAGATGTGTAAGACTGTTAGCTGTCTTGTTGAAGTAAGTTAACAATTGACAAGTAAAGTGAAATTTATGGAATTATCTTCAAGGTTTAAGATGGTCTGATCTATGTTTAAATTCTTTGGTGATTCGTAAAGCATATAAATAAAGGAGATAGGAGAGAATTTCCTGAGACAGTGGAGGTGAGAGGCACTGGGGAAGAAACTACCTGCACTCTCTGCCATTCCTCAGTACAAATGTGACCTGGAGATCAGGTTTCTGTAGGAGACATGGGGTGAGGAAAGGCTTGATGCAATGTGGTCTGATCTTGAAAGGTTATTCTTCCGTGGTATTTCATAATTAGCTCCTTATGTGTTCACATCATTTGTTAGAGAGTGACCTACTTCACACTTTTTCCATTTGAGTCTCCCAGTAAATATTCTCATGTGACTTATCTGTTGTCACATGAATTTGGTGTTTGGTCTCAATTTGATGTTTGGTCAGGACAGTTTGGTACAGTGCTGCTGGAAATCTCTGCTGAGCTTGTTTGGACTGACAGCCCAATGTGCTTGGCTGTCAGACTAACCCTGGCCTTTACATTTTTGTTGGGAGTGTAATGTTTTCTAGTAATCATTTTTGTCTATTGTCTAATCTTCGGACAGCAGGGATCACAGAAATTTTAGCAGATGTTTACACAGCAAAGATAAAGAAGACAACATGGACTCCCCAAAACTGATTCCTTACTTTCATATGGGCCTGATTAGGTAGCACTTGATGGAGTGCTCCAATTTTGCCTTTACTGCCAAAAGGCCCCACTCCCAAAGAAATCCCTTGCCCTTTCAATCAAGTTAGGGCTCCTACAAATGCAGCCCATACATAATGTAGCTCTGCACCCAACAAGGTGCTGAGATTTTAAAGATGCTTCAGAAAATTAAAATAAATGTTCAGTGACTGAATATAGTCTCTGCAGGATACAAGATAGGATGTGTCATCAACTTCAGTATCATCAAGGTTGTGTAAAACAAATCTATAGGAACCTATGAAGTTTCCCATCTCTGCTCTGCTCCATCATGTTTTTCAGTTTGAACGTGTACACATGGTTTATGTATGTATTGTTTTGTCCAAATGTGGTTTTGACTTCTGTTTCCCATATTACTGTGCTAATTCTGCAGCAAAACTGTCATGCCACATCTGACACTTCCGTAGCTTGATATGTACTTGTGAAGTGCTTGTACTTGTTCATTTACAGGCTATAAATGTATCTGTTTGTGTTCTAGTTCTGAACACTTGTGAAAGCAACCTAATGAAAACACAATATTTGAAAGCCATGAGTAATAGTCTCCATTTACACTGCTAGCACTATGTACTGCTTATATTTCTGAAAAAATACCAGATTTTATCTATTTTGACTGTCATTACCTACTTCAAATACTCAGTTACATTTTGTGCATTTCATGCTCCTAGTAACCATTTAAAAACAAAAATCTCTGAACCTGGTGACTAATATCTTTACATTATGATTTCTCTCTAGAAAATATTTTCAGAAGTGGAAATGCAGAAGATGAGGCTTTTCTGTCCATTTTCAGTACATGCATGAGCAAAAATCTATGTTTTAAAAACAATGCCATCAGCTCTTGCTCTGTGAAATTGGGGTACTATAATATATGCTCAGCACTTTGGATAGTAAGGCCACTTGCTTATCTCTGCTTGGTATTTATGTTTTTGGAAATATTTCTTTGTTCTTGACTGCATTGAGTACTTGTGCACTAAACATAATTAATTAGTATAAGCTCCTTCCCACTTTCAGGTATTCTGAACTTCAGAATGCTCAAAAGAAATAACAAATTGATAACAATTTTATATTATACTTATTTATACTGACTTATATTTCGATCTTAAAAGTGTGCAGCAGAATATTGTGTAAGTGATTCTTACAGCACTTCTATATTGGATAGTAAGCTCATTCCTATTTCAAAAAATAGGGAAATTTAGATAAAGAGTTGAGGCCTATTTAGGGTTCCAGAGCATGTCTTAAAACACACTGATGATTTCAAGTGCTCTGAATTTGAAACACAAGGCTTCATATGTTTTTAGTATGTATCTGCAATTTTTTAATGGTGTATTAGGCAGCAGGACAGTGTAATTGCTTGCATGTTGTGTTTGGAATATTATTGTACTGTACCTTTGAAGATAAAGCTTTTGTAATAACAATAAGCTTGATACCATGAATAAAAACTCCTTTAAGGTTGGACAACTGGGATGAATTGTGCTTTGAAATTTTTGCTTTTGAATTTAACAATGCTTTATCAATATTTTTAGGAAAAAGTGGCTATTATTTGCTGTTATTTTTAGTTATCTTACAGCTCATACTGATTCTGAAGGAGACTCTGAGGAAGAAAAGAGATGTATGAAACCACCCAATGCCATGGTGAAATTGGAAGAAGAAGAAGAATTGTTTAATTTGTTACAGCAGGTGGACAATTTGCACAAGGGTTCAGAGGATGATAAAAAGGAGGGCCTCAGACTGCTGCTTGAGAAAGATGACAAGGTATTATGGTTAAACTTAATATTATGTTGCTATTGACTTATGCTTTGCACTATTTTTAAGAGCTTAATATGAGCTTTAAAATGCATACAGAAATGGAAGCTGAAATTTCAAGCATATTTTTAAAATACAGTGAAGAAGCAGTATTTCAAGGCAATGTCAATGTTCATGTTGTGTGGGCATAGAAGTTCTACTCTTTTAGATCCCATTCCGGCTCAATAACTTTGAGAGGGTTTTGATGTGATACTACTGCATGCCACAAAGAAAGATCATGGGCTTTTTATTATGTAAATGATACTTTTGCTGGTTTTGGAATCATCTGTGTGAGAAAATCCTGT
>VYZS01106310.1:14149-30602 GCA_013400695.1 Neodrepanis coruscans | reverse complement strand
AGTGACCATGAGATGGTGGAGTTCAGGACCTCTAGAGGACAGAGCAGAGCAAAAAGCAGGACCTGGATATAAGGAAGTATAAGGAGAGTAACTTCAGCCACTTCAAGGCTCTGCTTGGAAGAATCTCCTGGGTTACAGCCCTGGATTGAAAAGGGGTCCCTGAGAGCTGGGCTGATGTTCAGGTATAACCTTCTCCAAGACCAAGAGTCATCCACTTCAACAATCAGAAAATGGAGCAAAGGTGGCAGGAGATCTGTGTGGATGAGCAAGGAGGTCCTGACTAAATTCAGACATGAGGAACACAAAGCCGCCTTTTAGTCAGAGAAGCCTTCAGGAATCCCAGCCCCCTGAGACTGGTGGGAAAGTCTGTATACAGTATCTTGCCTTCTAGAAAGATTTTATTCTTAACAACTTCTGACTTGTTTTAACAAATTCTTCAGAGTTCCCTGTTTCTGTGCTGAAACAATTAGAACAGTCATAGATATTTTTTTCCTTCTTCTGCAAGGATGCTGAAACCAAGTCAGCTGAAGTTCTTGACAGTATCTGCTCTTATGTGATGCTCAGAACCAGGTTTCTCTCTGGATTAGCTGCTCCATGGCATGCACTACTGGCATATGAAAATAAGATCAGGTATCATCTCCTAGATTACAGTTTGGACTGAAACAATTACAGGATTACAATTAGAAAATTGCATTTTCTGCTTTGCTGATCTCTTGTGATGTCCCTCTTTTCCTTGGTCAATAATCAATGAAAACCAATGTTATATTCTGTGTTCTGATTCTGTGTGCAGTTCTCTTACCTGGTTTTGAAAAATCTAGAGCCTGTAGAAAGTGTTTAAGGAAAAGGTGACAAATATGAGCTGTGGACAGAGTAGCAGAACAATTTCTGACCAAATCTGTGGAATTGATAAGGAGAAACCTGAGGTCTCCACATCCTGAGTCCAAACAGATTTGTTTAGGAAACAATCATTGAACATTTCCCACAACACAAAAATAAAGACATGAAATAAAATTGTCAAGCAGTAGATCTTAATCTCCCAGCTCTGCTTGTGTGATGCTCTCTGATGTGAAGTCCAAAAGCTGAACTGATTTACAGTAGGATGAGACAGATTATCAGTGTTCAGTGACTGCTGGGCTTTGGTGCCATCTTTGGCTCAGAATTTTTTAAAATTTTTCGAAGCTGGAATATGTTCAAATGAAGAGTTGTATGTTTGCCTCATTGTCTGTACCCTTTTCCCACAGTATTGACTTGCAGCTTTTGCTCTCGTGGCTTTGGCTGGAGGTGTTGGCAGAGGCTTCAAGGATGTGTTGCTGTCTCTGAAAGGTGTGGAGCTGGAACATGGGGCTGATGTAACCCAAGCAAGGGGATGAGAAATGACAAAAGAAAGGGGTTGGAATTGGTGGATTCTCCTGATGGAAGATGTTATCTGATGTGTTCTGCTGCATCCAGTGTTCTTTGGGAGTGTTCAGGGACAGGTGGATGCTGTCTGGTGATGTTCTGCTCAGAGAACCACAAATGAGCTTCACAGTTGCCAGAAGCACTTACTCAACTTGCTTCTCTTGTTGCTGTGTTCTCTTGTGGCTGTTCCTGTTGACTCTCTTGGCTTGTTTTAATTTTTGTCCAGAGGGCACAGGTGAGGCTTGTCCTGGGAAGTCCTGCTTTGGTTTAACAGCATCTTTTTGAGAACAGCTGCAAGTCTCACTGTACCAGAGACCAAACTGGGTAACAAATGTAAAGAAATTAAAAAAGAGAGTGGGTGGAAGAGTGTCTGTGGAGTCTAAACAAAGCAAAGTCCTATGTGTGCACTAAACAGTGGCACTGTTGGGGCTGCACTTCTCTGGAGATTTTCAGTGAGTCATCGGACTCTTAAGTCGAATTCCTTCCACCAAAACAGTGTTTGGGGGGTGGCAGTTTGAGGGAAATACTTTCCAGAATTTCTCTTGGTGCTGGGGTAGAAGAATAAGGTGAATAACCATCTTGTGCTGGAAGTGTGGCCAAGCTCCTGATACCAGGTTGGTTCTGCTGAGCTGTCACCACATGCTCTCCTTTGACTCTACTGCATTTGGGTCTCTCTTCTCTGTATGACCAGTGCTGAAAATGAACATGATGTTATTTTTTTGTGGACTAGAAAGACCACCCTGAACTGTCCCCGGGTTCAGTTTGATCATCTAAACCTTTCATCAGTGTTGTGAATCCATATTCTCTTTGCATCCTGTTGTTGGAGTTCTGGCAAAGGTATTCTCTGGGTTTGTTTTTCAGTGATTGAAGGTATTACTGCTCCCAGCTGCCTGCTCCCTCCCCTTGCTGGAAGCTGCAGGGTGTCCTTATGTCTCAGTTATTTGTCTGATCAGTGTATTGGCCTGAAATTCTAGTGGAAGTGGCTTTTTGACTTAACACTGTGGCCTGTGAAGGGGACGGGTGTGTTTCCTTCTCATGTTTGTTGCTTGGAAAGAGGAGGTTCCTGAAGATGCTGCAGGAGAAAAATACACTCTGAGCTTCTACAGCTGGTTATGCCCTGGGTGAGTGTGTCCTTTCTGGTGCAGCAGCACAGTCTCTAGTTCTCTTTCTAGTAACACATTCAGAAACAGCTTTCAGTGTGTGGTTTTTAGTCCCATCAAGCTGTGTTCTCTCTACACAGGAATTACATGAAGTGTTTATCCTTTTTTCCAAATAACTGTTGTTTTGGAGGAGTTAAGCTCTGCATTGTCTGTAATACCTCAAAGCATAAATTGCTTCTGGCCTGTTGTATCACAGGAGCATCACCTCCTTGTGACTGTTCATGAAAACCTGGGGAAAAAGGCTGAATTCCTTTGTAACTTCACATGCAATTCACATTTATGGCCTGGAGAACTGGGAAGGGATTTGTCCTTATGTCCTACACTGTGATTTAGTGTCTGTCTCTGAACCTGCAGCAATGTAGCCCCAGGTTCCTGGTGGGTCTCCTGATGCAGGATTTGAGCACATTGAGGAATTGAAGGGTCTAATGAAGGGCTGACATTGGAGCAGGAGAGCTGTAGATGCAGCACGTGATGGGGCAGAACCTTTGGACAACTGTATTTTGTATTGCAATTTGCAAAGACTGTTTTTGCTCCAGGATCATCCATAATGAAAGGCTTTACAGCCTTAAAATCTCCAGGTTTTAATTTTTTTTTTTCATTGTGGAGTTCTGCATGAAAGAGTTGAGTTTAGCCATGAGATGCTTCTTCATAGAACTTACCATACTTTGTAAGTGATGATGCAGAGATGTGTTGGCTTGTGCCAGGTGGCCTCTGGCTGGTGACTGTGGAGGACAAAACCCACCAAACCAGAACTTGGGGGGAATAAGGCTTGAAAGAATTAATTTCCTTAATTCTAGGAAGCAAGATTGCACGGGTACCTAGCTGAGTTTTTCTGGTGTGTGATATGTTTGTAAACTAAGGGTTCCCAGCCCTTTTAGTGTCCTATTTTAGTCAATTTTAGAAGTTTTATGAGAAGTGTAGTCTATCAGGAGCCTAATTATATCCTGGCTGCTTTTAATCAGTCTCTCTGCAGACCAGATGGTTGAGTCTGTCACTGGTGCCACTCTGTCAAAATAGTCACTTCTAGGAACAGGGCGTTTTGCTTTCTTGTTTTTACATTTTGTGCTTTGTTATGAAATTTCTCTTCCTAAAGTTGGTGAATTCTGGTTTTGACTTTTCTCACTCCCTGTTGACTGTGTTTCTGAATTTGTATTAATAATAGGTGGTCTTTTTTTTTTAATATTGTGGTGCCCAAAACTGCACACGGTACTCGGGGTGAGGCTGCATCAGTGCAGAGCAGGTGTGTTTGGTCTGGAGGAGGACTCCCTTCAGCATCCTCTGGGGGCAGCAGAGGGGCAGCACCGATCTCTGGACTCTCAAGACTAATGAAAGGACTCGAGGAAATGGCTGGAGCTGTGTCAGGGGGGTTGGGATGGAGCTCAGGGAAAGGTTCTTCCCCCAGAGGGTGGGTGGGCACTGAACAGGCTCCCCAGGGTTTGGTCACGGCCCCAAGGCTGCCAGAGCTCCAGGAGGGTTTGGACAACGCTCTGAGGGACAGGGGGGGATTGTTGGGGTGTCTGTGCAGGGCCAGAGGTTGGACTGGATCATCCTGATGGGTTCCCTCCAACTCAGCATATTCTTTGATTCTGTGATAGTTGTTCTGGTACCTTTCACAGGAGCAGTAGCAGCAATCTTACACATTTTATATCTGTCTGATATCACTTTCAAATAATACAGCATTCTAAAACAAAGGTGTAGAAGACTTTGTGGTGCCTCATGCAGAGTGAATGGCTGATTGTGTGATATTTTGAGTTGGGACAGGAAGGGGTCTGTAGATCCTTATCCTGTTAGAGAACAGGAGTGGAAGCTCATTTCTGAACAGTTGGTGTTTCTGTAGATTGTCTGGTTTCAGATTGTTTTTTACCTTTATAGTGCAAGAGCAGCAGAGTTAAATTGGGCATTTGGGTTTGTATTCCAGAAAATGTCTTTAGGTGTTTAAAAAAAATCTCCCAAAGCAGCAATATTAGAAATGAGGGTGAATAATTTAAGCTGAGATTGTAGAGTGCCCTGACCTGCTTCAATTTCTCTTGTGGGAAGACTTACACACTTCAAATACAGTATGTTTTATGTTGTACTGGTATCAAAAACTAAGTGTTGTCTGTGAGACTACATTAATTCACAATGTTCAGTGTAGAGTGTTCGTAAACAGCAGAAGTCATATCACACACTCTTTTTGCAAAGAAACTTATGTGAAACCTGGTCCTGTGTTTCAGTTCTTTGATAGTCTTTGGGGTGTTCTCATACCTGAATCCTTTTTTTCCCTTAGGTGAGCGGAATCAAGAGTCTCTATGAGTCTGAACTGGCTGATGCTCGAAGAGTTCTGGATGAAACTGCCAAGGAGAGGGCCAGGTTACAGATTGAGATAGGAAAACTGAGAGCAGAACTCGAGGAGTTCAATAAAAGGTGAGGAGAGTACTCTGTTACTATTTTTCTTTCTTTCTTTTCATTAGAATGGGCAATACTTGCTGTGGGAATGATTGTGATGATGCTCCTTAAAATGCCTTTTGGAAACAGATGGGGTCAGAGACACAGGTTTGTCAGGGGGACATTCCTCAGCTTGTTGGTGCAGGTGGTCAGGGCAGATAATTCCACCAATATCTGTACAAATGTATTTGTAGATATAACGTGAATATTTTGTGATTGGAGCAATTTGAGGCTGAAACAGGTGGCTGTGCCTGTTCCATCCTGTCCTACCTTCCCTTTCGTGTGCAACTGGGTTGAGAGACTGATTTAGATTAAAATTGACCCATCCAGAGAGGGTTATTTTTGAAAATGGAATCCATTATTCTAATTTCCATTGGAATTTTTTCCCATCAAGTTCTGTTTATCCATAGAAACTTTACATTAAAATTAATATATGTGGTGGCAAAAATCTGATTGGATTTTGGTACCTGTTTTAATAAGATTTGGGAGTTACAGACTTTTCCTGAGAATGTCAGTGTGTACCTCATCTGTATATGAGCACCGATGGCCATAAAATAGCTTTTAATCTATTAAAAAGATTAAACAGTGGCAGTACAAGGCCTACTGTAAGTCTTATCTCCCTTCGTTGCATCTGGGAGGTTATAAAAGGAATTAATTATTTCCCTCGTTTTTTTTTTTTTTTTGCTGACTAGCTGGTTCATTTATGATCAAGTATTTAATGTTTTCTCTGTAAACTTTGCTATAGAATATATATATATATATTCAATTTCTGTGCTGGGCCCTCTTTTGAAGTCAGCCATTGGAAATACTTTGTGGACTTTGCCCTAAAAGACCTGTCCAAATGTGAAATAGCTGTAGTGTGTCTGTGTGTGACTGGGTCAGTGTAAAGCCTGTTGGAGCCTGGTCCATCCCAGTCCTGCATGTGGTCAGACAACCTGTGCTCTGGGATTTAGGGACTTGTTTAGCTCAGCTTTTGTTGACCTTGAGAAACCCCTCTGGTCAAACTGTGTCAGCTGAACCTCTGAAGTGAAGTGAGGTGAATCTTACCCAGCCCTACTGGGACCTTCCTGTTGGGACTGTTCTTCCTCCTCAGAGCCTCAGGCCAGCAGTCCTGGCAGTTGTTCCAGGTAGGATGTTGTGCCTGGCAGTTGTCACTGCGTGGCCATTAAGGTTCTCTCTTGTCTCAGTGGCAGCAAATACTCTGCTTGCTTGGCTTTTAAAGCAGGATCCAAAAGGGAGCAACAAGGGTAAGTGGAAGTGTAGTTCACCTCTCCTGTTCTGGAAGATGTTATTTCTATCTTTTGATTAAGATATCCTTGTCAGAAGCATCTTCACTTGGTGGATAATGAGAATCCAGTTTATCCCAGTTCTTTAGGCTTTTGAGACCACTAGGAGATTTTACAAATACCTTGTAGAAAGTTGTGCACTTCTGAAGAGATAGAAATGGTGTTTTCCCTTGGATCACTTCCCTTGTCTTTTGTTTGAACAACTGAGTTGCCCCTTCCAGTCACTTCAATGACTGGTTAATTCTACCAAAACTTTATTTCAAACTGTTTGTCTGTTTTCTAAGACTAAATATTAGGAAAATATACCTGGTTTTCTCTCTGTTTTTAGAGTTCATAGAAGTAGAGTTGAATTGTTCTTCTACCAGATTCCTTCTGATCCCCTGAGATGCTTGGATTGTACTCGGAGTGTTCTTGGGGTGCCCAGCTTGTGACATGGTCGTATTTTAAAAATGACTCTTGCAAATGAAGCTTTTTAAGGTCCTTTTCCCTGATTTTCACATTATCCACTTGACTTCCAGCTTATTGCTGAAGAGTCCCTGCCTGTGCTGACAGGCAGATGGTGGCTGTTGCAAGCCAAGCTTTGCTTTGAGAACTGTGTATAGTGGAAGAGCAGGTTAATGTGTAATTTTATATTCACTACTATTGCCTCCATCTCTTTCAACCTCGTGACAGAGGAGAGACTTTAAAATGCCAGCAGTTTGGCCAGGAGGGACCCCAGACGTAGCCATTCCATTGTTTGTTTGGGATAGATTGGGTTGCTGGGACGGGAGATAACAGACTTCCCTCTTGGGACATAGAATAGAATAAACCAACCTGCTTTAAGAGCAGAATCCCTCTTTCTTTTTTTCTTGCAAAGCCTGGGTTTGTGAACATGGAAAGCCCCAAAGGCACTGAAGATTCCAGGGAGGCCACAGGGTGTGGTTGGAGCAGTGACATCAGACCTCGTTTGTGTCCAAAGGAACCCAAGGGTGATCCTGCTCTTATTTTGTTCCTGGGGCTGTTCACTTGCACAGCTTTAACTTGTGGAGCAGCTGACCTGCCACTGCAGCAGGACCCTTGCTGGGACACAAGGATTTGGGACAGGGCCTGTTGTCTGGAAAAGAATAAGGTTTTTCTGCCAATGTTCTGGTCTTCAGAGCAAGCACTTTTTTTTTTTCCCTGTGTTACTGCTTTTGTAACACTTTCTGGGATATTTTTAGTACTTGGTATAACTGGACATAATCTTGCCTAGTAAATCAACAAGAAGCATCCCAAGGCATTTTCTAGAGCAGCTGATTGGGTTGGACCAGAGGTTTATCTGAGTGTGTTAATTGATCTCTGTTAAAAGCCACTCATCTGGAGAAGAGCAGAAGAGTGGAACATCCATAGCAACATTTCTCTGGAACACTCTCCCAGTCTTCAGCAGTTCCCTTCAGCTAAGGGACAACCTGATGTCCAGCTGGATTCTGTGTAGCACATCCTGGATTTGCATTTCACAGTGTGACCACTATCCTGAGACCTGTTTGTTCAGTTCTTAGCAAGAGCATTCTGCGTTTATGTACATTTTGTGTAAATATGTTTTTAATCTGCCTGCCCAGTTTAGTTTGTTCTTTTATTCCTTTTTTTTTTGTATTCTCTTAAGATTTTTTCTTTAATAACCTCTTTTTTTTCAAGTGGAAATATATTAGTTCTTAGTTGCTTCTACTCCTGAAGCTACTCTGTGCCTTCAATCAACATTTTACCTATTCTGTCATTTTTCCTGTTCTAGTGTATCCTCTGGGGAAGGAAGGCTGCAGAATTGTAACTTTAGCCAGTTTTCAAGATGTTGTACCGTAACAGTGTTCAATGTCTTGTTCCGTATTTTATTTACAAGTAATTTCTTCAATGTGGTTGCATTTTGAGTGCCTCTGAGCTGCTGATCTGAAGAAGGGTTAAGCTCCGCATAGTCTTTTAGATCAGACTGGGAGATGTCTCCCAAGACCCCTGTGAATGGCAGGGATGCTACAGAACCCAGAAGTGTTTTGTGGTAACCAGATCTGCTGTGGCCTCCTTGGGCAGAGGGGAGGTGAGGCCCTGGCAGAGCCAGGATTCTTACCCCTGTTTACACCCCTTGCTTTCCTTTACAAAAGCCAAATTGACTCTGAATTTTCAAATTGTTTTGTATTTGTGCATATGCCCACTACTTCTCTTTGTTGATGCCTTTGTCTAATGTTACCCATACCCAAATATCAGAGAGGAAGGTTGTCAAAGGCCATATGGAAGTCTAGACAGACAACATCTGTAGCCCCTTCCAAGTTTGCAGTGGCTCCATCAGTGGGCAAGGAAAGGTCCCTGGGTTGGTCAAGCAGAACATGGAGAAGTGGTACTGGATGTCTTGAATCACTTCTCTGTGCTCCATGTGCCTGAGCAGAGCTTCTACGAGGAGCTGCTCCATGATCTTCCCAGGCACAGAGGTGGGTCCTTGCCACACATTTTTTGCAAAATGGGTGCAATGTTTCCCTTTTCCATTACCTGGGACTTCTCCTGAGTGCCAAGACTTTTCAAATGTCCTGGAGAGTGGCTTGGCAGCTTTATCGTCCAATTCATCAGGACTCTGGGGTGCATCTCTTGGGTCCCACGGACTTGAGTATATTNACATTTTACCTATTCTGTCATTTTTCCTGTTCTAGTGTATCCTCTGGGGAAGGAAGGCTGCAGAATTGTAACTTTAGCCAGTTTTCAAGATGTTGTACCGTAACAGTGTTCAATGTCTTGTTCCGTATTTTATTTACAAGTAATTTCTTCAATGTGGTTGCATTTTGAGTGCCTCTGAGCTGCTGATCTGAAGAAGGGTTAAGCTCCGCATAGTCTTTTAGATCAGACTGGGAGATGTCTCCCAAGACCCCTGTGAATGGCAGGGATGCTACAGAACCCAGAAGTGTTTTGTGGTAACCAGATCTGCTGTGGCCTCCTTGGGCAGAGGGGAGGTGAGGCCCTGGCAGAGCCAGGATTCTTACCCCTGTTTACACCCCTTGCTTTCCTTTACAAAAGCCAAATTGACTCTGAATTTTCAAATTGTTTTGTATTTGTGCATATGCCCACTACTTCTCTTTGTTGATGCCTTTGTCTAATGTTACCCATACCCAAATATCAGAGAGGAAGGTTGTCAAAGGCCATATGGAAGTCTAGACAGACAACATCTGTAGCCCCTTCCAAGTTTGCAGTGGCTCCATCAGTGGGCAAGGAAAGGTCCCTGGGTTGGTCAAGCAGAACATGGAGAAGTGGTACTGGATGTCTTGAATCACTTCTCTGTGCTCCATGTGCCTGAGCAGAGCTTCTACGAGGAGCTGCTCCATGATCTTCCCAGGCACAGAGGTGGGTCCTTGCCACACATTTTTTGCAAAATGGGTGCAATGTTTCCCTTTTCCATTACCTGGGACTTCTCCTGAGTGCCAAGACTTTTCAAATGTCCTGGAGAGTGGCTTGGCAGCTTTATCGTCCAATTCATCAGGACTCTGGGGTGCATCTCTTGGGTCCCACGGACTTGAGTATATTCAGGTGAGAGTGATGAGGCCCTGAATCCCTCAATATCCTGAGCTGGAAGGGACCCACAAGGACCATCACATCCAACTTCTGGCCCTGCACAGCACAGACCCACCAGTCCCACCCTGTGCTTGAGAGCATTGTCCACTCTCTCCTTGAGCTCTGGACAGGCTTGGGGCTGTGACCACTGCCCTGGGGAGCCTGTTCCAGTGCCCAGACACCCCCTGGGGGAAGAACCTTTTCCTGATATCCAGCCACTGGAGCACTTTGCCCAGAGAAACTGTGGCTGTCCCATCCCTGGAAATGTTCAAGGCCAGGCCAAATAGGCTGGGAGCAACTTGCTCTAGTGAAAGGTGTCCCTGCCCAGTGCAGGGAGGTAAAACAAGATAAGCTNGGGCAAGGAAAGGTCCCTGGGTTGGTCAAGCAGAACATGGAGAAGTGGTACTGGATGTCTTGAATCACTTCTCTGTGCTCCATGTGCCTGAGCAGAGCTTCTACGAGGAGCTGCTCCATGATCTTCCCAGGCACAGAGGTGGGTCCTTGCCACACATTTTTTGCAAAATGGGTGCAATGTTTCCCTTTTCCATTACCTGGGACTTCTCCTGAGTGCCAAGACTTTTCAAATGTCCTGGAGAGTGGCTTGGCAGCTTTATCGTCCAATTCATCAGGACTCTGGGGTGCATCTCTTGGGTCCCACGGACTTGAGTATATTCAGGTGAGAGTGATGAGGCCCTGAATCCCTCAATATCCTGAGCTGGAAGGGACCCACAAGGACCATCACATCCAACTTCTGGCCCTGCACAGCACAGACCCACCAGTCCCACCCTGTGCTTGAGAGCATTGTCCACTCTCTCCTTGAGCTCTGGACAGGTTTGGGGCTGTGACCACTGCCCTGGGGAGCCTGTTCCAGTGCCCAGACACCCCCTGGGGGAAGAACCTTTTCCTGATATCCAGCCACTGGAGCACTTTGCCCAGAGAAACTGTGGCTGTCCCATCCCTGGAAATGTTCAAGGCCAGGCCAAATAGGCTGGGAGCAACTTGCTCTAGTGAAAGGTGTCCCTGCCCAGTGCAGGGAGGTAAAACAAGATAAGCTTTAAGGTCCCTTCCAGCCCAACCTGTTCTGTGTGTTTTACAACATGTACAATACATACCTGTATGTACAATTTGTCCCTTGACTCACAAATTTAGAACTTCTATATTGAACAAAGTTCATAACTATGTTCATGAAGTAGTTGGGTACCTTCACTTTATAGAAAGTGAAATACCTTCAGGATGTTTGAACACTGCTTATGTGATGTAAAGAACAGCTTAACTTTTTAGTTTAAAGGTGTATCAGGAGTAGGGACATATTTTAAAATCTAAAATGGAAATACTGTTGTAAAAATAGCCATTCTGATATAATTTTGTAATAAGTATGCTTCCTTCCTATATGCTGTGTAACAGTTTCCAGTGCTTCTGTTTTCAACTTTAGCTGGTTGACAAAACTTTGGACTGCTGGAGGGAGGGGGTGGGTGGAGAAGGTGTAAGTGAGAACAGTTACTGAGGTGCAGGACACTTCTGCTTGGGTGGAACAGCACTGTCCCACCAGACTGCTGAACCAGACCTGATGAAGCAATTAAGGTCCAGTCATAGTAGAGGTAACTTTGGCCTGACTAAAGAAAGGCTCCTCTCCTGGTGTTCCTGAAGTATCTGTTCACATCTTCACCATTGTCACTGCTCCCCAGGTCAAGCCAAGTCTGAAGGTCTGTATCTATCAGGCCCCATCCTGGTGCTCCTCTGAGCAGTTTCCTGCTGGACCTGCGCCTCAGCTCTAAGGGGCTGAAAGTTGTGCTGCAGCTTCCTCTGCCTGCACCCCACACCTGGGGACAGGACGAGGGGGGTAGGCTTCCAGCTGAAAGACAGCAGGTTTAGATTAGATATTAGGAACAAATTCTTCCCTGTGAGGGGGGGAGGCCCTGGCACAGGTTGCCCAGAGAAGCTGTGGCTGTCCCATCCCTGGAAGTGTCCAGGGCCAGGTTGGACAGGGCTTGGAAACAGTCTGGGATAGTGGAAGGTGTCCCTACCCATGGCAGGAAGTTGGAATGAGATTGACTTTAAGGCCCCTTCCAACCCAAGTCATCCTCTGATTTTTGGTCACTGAAACGTCCCTCTTGAGCAAACCTGGCATTTCTGGAAAAAACAGCTCTCAAGGGTTACCCTCACCTGATGTTCCTCGAGGCATTGACACATCTCGCCACACACATTGACTGCTGTGAGCGGCATCTCGGGGACCTCCAAAAGCAGATTGCACCTTTGAAATGATAAATGAAAATAAAAATGTGAATGAAAGCAGCTTGCAATGTTTTCAGTGTCCTTGAAGGAGCAGAAATTGCTTATCACTGTCAGGTATTCTTTATGGTTCTTTGTCAAGCTGTACATTGAACTCTTCTGTTCATTCCTGTCCCTGGCAGTACTGATTTGCTACCTGGCTCCTGGAGGAGGGAGGAAGCAGGGGCTGTGTGAGCACTCACTGCTGTTCATGCTCACTCTGAGGTGGCATTTGCCCTTGGGGTCCTGCACAGGCAGAAGGCTCCCAGGTCTCGTTGGCTGTGACTTGGGCACAGTGACTTTATTTTCCTACACAACACATGTGCCTCAGTGGCCTGTGATACTCTGACTGCTGCTGAATAGCCGTCTTTTAAGTAGAAGTCATGTTTTGTCTATACATCTCCTGCAAGCTGCTGAGTTTGAAGACACTGGACATATGTTGCAGAACAGAATTCACAGCGACAGATTGGACTGATAATTAAGAAAAATTGGTTACAGTTACATGA
The DNA here is from genome assembly GCA_013400695.1 of Neodrepanis coruscans. Lineage (NCBI taxonomy): Eukaryota > Metazoa > Chordata > Aves > Passeriformes > Philepittidae > Neodrepanis > Neodrepanis coruscans. Next base: position 18,020 of record VYZS01106310.1, on the reverse strand, counting down.
AAACAAATTCCAAGATCTACACCAAGGAGTACAGAGAGAAAACACGAGCCTTGTATCTAGAGGGCGTCACAAAATGAGAATGTTAACTTAGAAAAAGATGCATATCATGCTGAGCCATGGAAAGAAATACTGTCTGTAGGGCACACCATAACAGAGGATTTTTGTAAAATAATTCTGGCCGTTGTGTTTTGTAGGAGTTGTGAGTGAATTAGAAATTCAAGTACAAGTAATGAGAAGTTTTGGGAATCAAGCCTCAGGATTTAGGCTGGGAAGCAAGGTTTCCAGCCTTTTTTTTTTTTAACTTTGCAAAAATAATGTTTTTTTCCATATTTGGAGTTGCACACTGAATGCAGAGCTTTTTAAAGCTTATATACATATGGGAATGTAGGAATTCTTTTTAAAGTTTTTCTTATGGGCCCTTAAAGGCAACTCATGTACTCCAGGCTGGAAACTACAGACCTACAGAGGAGAAGTTTGAGGAAAGGGAAAGAGGAAAATTAAGATGATAAGCTGCTCCCTGCACCCTGAGTGATGTGAGACTAGAGTAGTGAGCTTAAGCTGCAGCAAGGCAGGATTACTGCACACAACAAAACAGTTTTTTAATAATGAAAGGACTGTATATGTAGGGAAGCAGCAGCAAGTCGGTGTGTTAGAGAAAAGGATTGATAAATACTTGGTGGGCAGGAGGAAGATGACCTTGATAATTTCAGCTCAAATAATCATATTTAAAGTGGTTGGAGGTGTTTGCCTGTAATGAATGTTGCTGAAGAAATACTGGTTTATTGCTGAAAGGTGACCACATTTCCATAGCAAATTACTTTACTACTTTTTGTGGGAGCACATCATGAGGAATAGGCTTGGTCACATCAAATACAAATCCTGGGGATGCTCAGGCCTCTGGGGGTTACAGTCCTTTTCATGGGCTGCACTGTGAAGTAAAGGATTTCAGCAGTTTAATGTGCTGTGCAGCTGCAAGATGAAAAAGTACAGTTTACACCTTGTCTGTATCGTTATCCCTGAGCTGCTAGAGTTGCCTTCTTGTTTTTCCTGTGTCTGTCTGTGACATGTTCTTCTTTCCTGTGCCATGAGCTTCCAGCACACGGTACCAGCTGTGCATTTCCATTTCGGGGGTGTTTCAGGTCACTGAGAGCAGCATTTGCAGGTTGCTGCAGGAGCCTGATGGAAGGTGTGTGATCATCCCTGTGGCTGTAACCAGGACGTTCTCAGGAGCGCCCACATAAAAGTTTCACAAACTTTTGTTTTCCCAGCTACAAGAAAAAGGATGCGGATTTGTCTGTGGCTCAAGGCCGCATAAAAGATCTGGAAGTTCTGTTCCATCGAAGTGAAGCAGAACTCAACACTGTCCTGAACGAGAAACGCAGTCTGGAAGCAGAGGTGGCTGATCTGCGTGCTCAGCTTGCCAAGGTATGACAGGGAATGCTCCCTTCCTTTAGCACAAGACAGGCAGGGTAGTGTAACATTCCCTATTTTTTTGTTTTCAGTTAGTTTGTAGTCTGAACATCATTGATCCACCTCACTGTTGAATGTTCATCTGCTCCTCTTGGCTACAAAGCTAAATTGTAATAAATCTCTGTAACCAATGCAACAGGTTGTTTTGGACAATTTGCTCATCAAAAGCTTTTATTTAAAAATTTCTGATGTTTCTATATTGATGGGATATCAGGCTACTAAATGTTATCCTTTGCAAGGTCCTGCATAATTGTACACTTTTGCTGGAGTATCCAGTGGGACTGTGCTAGCAAGAAAAAGGAGGTGCAAGATACTGTGCTCAAGGAATTAATTATCCTCAGCTCCAGTATCACAGTGTATTGAAACAATACATTTTAAATAACTGATATGAAAATGTGAAATCTTTGTTTAAATATTCATTATTACACACCCTCTTGTTATTTTCTTTTTGGTGGCTTTTTTGGTTTGGTTTGTTACTTGTTGTTAAGCCTTAATCTTTAAACTTTTGTATTAGGCTGAAGATGGTCATGCTGTGGCCAAGAAGCAGTTGGAGAAGGAGACACTCATGCGTGTGGACCTGGAAAACCGTTGCCAGAGCTTGCAAGAGGATCTCGATTTCAGGAAGAATGTGTTTGAGGAGGTATGATCAGCCTAATAATCTTGCTATAGTCCACAAAGTTTAGGGAGCTTTTAATCAACCTGACTATAAGCAACTACTAACTAGTCCAGGTAGGGAAAATCAGTATTATTCTGACAGCCAGGTGATAATGTCTCTCATGCCATGGACATGTTCTGTGGGCAAGGGAACTAATGGAGCTGCTGACTGCTGTGGGGAGGGAAGGTCTTGTTCCCTCTCTCTGGACCTGGTTGCATGGCCCTGCTCCTTGTTGTTGGGCCTGACTATAACCTGTTTTATTGACAAGAACAGTGTGCACCTCCCGTACTTTTTGCAGAGGTAGTTTTCTGCCTGTTTAGTGAGTGGCTCTAGTGAGGACCATAGTTTGTGTAATAGTGGAAGTTGGGAAGCCTGACCTTCTCTCTGTACCAGATGCAAAAAGTTACATGAGTTTATTCTGTGTCTGGTGGTTCTGCAAGCTCGTTCAATGAGTGGCTGCTGAGCAGTCACCACAGGCTTCTGCCCTTCATCTCACCTGTGCTGAGTGTGATATTTGGCTCACCATGCACCAAACCATTTCAACCTGAATAATTAGTATGATACTTGGAGTTTTTTAATTGAGTTTAATTTTTGACAGCTTAGTAGCCGAGTTTTGTTTTACCACAGAATCCAAATGAGTGCCCAGACTGTTTTAAGGCATAAGACAAAGCTGTGTGGCTAAAAACAGGGGGTAGGGGCTGGAGCAGGGCAAAGAAAGCAGATGGGGACATCACCCTGAGTTGTACTGACTGACCATTGTTTCACTTCCATGCCCTGAAATGGTTGGATTGGTGCATGTGATTGCAGTGACAGACTCTTGATTGGTTGTAGGACCTTAAAATAACTTTCTTTCTGAAGGTGGAGCCAAATGAGACAGCAGAAGCTGATCTTAAAGCTGCGGTGGGTGTTACTTTAGTCATCCCTGGGGCTCTCTGATCCTGGCATGGACCAATTCAACACACAAAGCAGAAAAGAAATGGATTTCTTTTAGGTTAGCGAAATGATTTGGTTCAGTGAAGGGTCCAAATCTCCATCAGAATTAGAACATCATGATTGGGAGTGTGGCAGGTGAGCCTGTTTATTCTAGTAGTGTTGAACTGCTGGATCAGCTTAGCCATTCACCTGACCCTTTGTGCTCTCCCATGACATTTCTGCAGCCTCTGAGGTGTCATTGCCTGCAGGTACTGAGAGGCTGCTGCTTTACATGCAAAAAACTGAGCCTTGCTTTAGTTGCTATTCTTCCTCATGGTCCATGCTGCTGACTTCAGGCGTCCCCCCAGTGCTCAGAACCTCCTTGGCTGGTTGTCCTGCCCTGAAGGAAGAAATTGTTTTTCTTATACCACACATTCAGACTTGGATGGGTCTCTGCATGGCTCAGCATGAGTAAGTGGTACCTTACTAGTTTGGGACCAGTGTTCTTAGGCACAGGAAACTCATATTTCTCTAAAAATGAAAATTTCTTAATATAAACTCTGGCTATAAAAAATTATCTTTATGTCTTCAGGGTTGCTTGTGGTGCTGCTTTATTAATATTGTAATCAAAATCTATTGAGGAGAGGTCATCAAGTACAGAGAAAAAGAGATAAGATCTGCATGTCTTTAAGAGTGAAATTTGAAGATGCAGTTTTTCTCTATAATGAATTTTTTATTGTATAAAATGGTCACAAAAGATGTGGGCATTTGTCTCTTTTTTTGCGTGTGTAGGAAATCAGGGAAACAAGAAAACGACACGAGCATCGTTTGATC